>CM037870.1:42708575-42796075 GCA_021292105.1 Anadara kagoshimensis
GTTACATACCCATCTACCTACCCACCCTTGCACATACAGGGATTCATCTGATCACTCTTTTATGTTTGCACTACAAACTGTCCATTTGATTTGTACAAAGATTATGTACGTTTTTAAGACTTTTGATAAACATTCAAACCCTTATGTCGATCCCACGTCATGTTTTACCTTGAGAGTATCGATTCGGTAATTTAATAAATGTTCCACTTATATCAAGACTTCTCCAGCTATATGCGAAGACAGAAAGTTTGACCCATGGAGTGCTCTTTATCGTGCAACACCAGCGTCGACATGAGACATCGGTTCTAAGGTCTTATCCAAATTACCCCAATGGATTTCATTCCACAATATCATTTTAAGTCTTGGTCAGATCCTGCCCGGGTTCGAACCAGTGATCTGTCACACATGGAAATTAACTTCCGTGACAGAAAGTGGATTATTAAACAAACCATAACAAATACTACATATAGGGTTCCCACACGCGCCAAACCTCCCACTTTTCATGTAGTAAAGCGCATTATTAATTTTGCCTGCTACATCAATTGCAGTTATATCGGCTATAATTGCCATTGTTCAACAGTCCACTGCTCTATATTAAGCTCTTCTTTTGTCGTTTATACATGTTGTTATACACGTAAAGTAAAGCTCCAAGAAAATTGTTGAAATCGAAGATGTTTTATGGTTGAGAAGAAAATTTTTCAAAGTGCGTAATTTTTAGCTCACCTGAGCCATAGGCTCAGATGAGCTATTGCAATCTGTCACCGTCCGTCGTCCGTCGTGCGTCTTCCGTCGTGCGTCGTGTGTAAACTTTACATTTTAATCTTCTCCTCCAAAACTACTGGGCCAAATTTGATGAAACTTGGTTATTATTATGCCTGGGTAACAGCCTTTAAAAATTTTGTTCGGGGTTTGGCCACGCTCAACAAGATGGCCGCCGTTACTAAAAATATCAAAAAAATCAAAAAAATCTGCTTCTCTGAAACCAAAAGGTGCAGACAAATTTTGATTAGATATTTATATTCAGCATACCTGAGAACATTAAACTTGTGTTTTTCATGAAAATTGAACGAAAAATAGGTTGCGCGTTTTTTGCGTAAAATTATGTAATTTTGAAAATGAGACATTTATTGTTATAACTCAATAACGGCTGAAGATAATTGTATGAAGTTTTCACTGTTGGTCTTGTCTTGCTATTTTCTTCCAAAAGATGTCAAGGTCAAAAGTCAAGGTCATGTCCCTGTTTTTTTACCTTTGATAAAAAATGCTATTTTTTAAACATTTCAGGTGATAATGGCATGGGATTTTCAGTTAATTGTAGGTATTGACATGACGATCATTTTGATACATAGATCAAGGTCATGGGTTCAAAGGTCAAGGTCAAAGATGCACAACTATTAGTATTACCATTTTAGTTGATTATCTGCAAAACTATTAACTTTTTGTATAGGCATACATGTTAGAATATTGTAGGTAATGACACAATGGTCATTTGATATAGTAATAAAGGTCATGGGTTGAAAGGTCAAGGTCACAAATGCAAACAAGTACTGAAATAGTAAATTATAAATAGAAACTGTACATATTAGAATATTGTAGGTATTGGCTTAACAGTCATTTTGATATATGAATGAAGGTCATGGTTCAAAGGTCAAGGTCACAAATGCAAGCAAGTTCTGAAATGGTTGATTATCTTAAAAACTATAAACTCCTTGTATAGTCATATATATTGCAATATTGTAGGTTTTGGTCTAATGATAATTTGGTATATGAATAAAGGTCATGAGTTCAAAGGTCAAGGTCACAGATGCAAATAAATACTGAATTGGTTAATTATCTTGAAAACTATAAATATTTTGTATGGGCATGTATGCATATGAATATTGTAGGTATTGGCCTAATGATCATTTTGATATATGAATGAGGGTTATGGGTTCAAAGGTCAAGGTCACAGGTGAGCGTTAATGCCCATGGGCCTCTTGTTCCAAAGTGGGTTGTCACGGGTATTTTTAAACGCAGTTTGAAATTAATAATTTTTTTCAAAGTGCGTTGAGCTGAACCATTTTTAACGCACTTTGAATTTTTTTTTTCAAAGTGCGTTGAGCTTGTCCCGAATTTAACGCGATTTGATTTTTTTTCAAAGTGCGTAATTTTTCAAAGTGGGTTGCTACAGTGCATCTACTCATTACTTTATTCACTTTATTCTGTCAGTGTTCCTAACATACGTTAACGTTAAACATGGAACTTAAGTTTTCAAAGACTAACAGGGAAAAATCTTGTGTGATATTGGATGGCCATACGTATAGAGAGTCCCATGTATTGAAAAACAGTGATGTTGTCTACCGATGCAGCTCCCTAAAATCTTGTTAGACAAGCATCACATGTAAAACGAAGGATTAACAACAGGAAATGCGGAAATGAAAAGAAGGAAAAATGCGGAAAAATCATTTTATTCTTGCGGAAATGACATCTTTTTTGGCGAAAAAAACCTATCAAATTGCGGAAATGAAATGCACCACAAACTGGCAAACTTTGCTTGCTCTAAGATCAAGTCAAATGGTGGTTGAACCCGAGGACGTCTGTCACTTGAAACAGAAGTATCATGGGATTGTCTCTCTACTTGCGACAAGCGAACTGACAAACTTTGCTTGCTCTAAGATCAAGTCAAATGGTGGTTGAACCTAAGTGATACAGTAGATAATTCACAGCCACTAGATCCCTTATAAAATATACGTATGTAAATGAAATTGAAGGCAACAAATGAATAACATTTAAATTTATTACACACACTGGGTATTATGACAAAATGGTTTCTTGTGTTGCGGTTTATGTAGTCTTGTATGGTCATAAATTGACTCGATTTTACATCCAAGCACTTTAAATTCTACAATATGGTATTTATCTTCAATAAATGTTTATAGCAACCTGTGCAATTGATTGACTGATGCTTTTTCCTTTAATTTTAGATTTGAACATTGATATACCAACTTTTTTACTACAAGGAGAATTGAATGCACGCAATATAAATCCAGACCAGGCTTGTAAAGTGAACATGAGTTATACTTAGGTGGAATAAAAAAACATGGAAAAAATAAATTGGTTTCAAAAAGTAACATTGATGTGATGTATTTGATGAACAATTGAATAAAATGGCGTCTGCTGATAATTTTGCTCATTCCAGGAGAAAGACATTTAAGTGCAATGTTTGTGGTAAAATATTGACATCGAATGATAGTCTCGTAATTCATAAACGACAGCATACGGGGGACAGACCATATGAATGCGATATTTGTCATGAAAAATATACTTCTTTTAGATATTTAAAAGTCCATGAGCGAATGCATAAGAAAGATAAGTCATATGTGTGTAAAATATGTAATAAACAGTTCACTTTTAGTCAAAATTTGAAACTTCATACACGAGTTCATACAGGGTACAAGCCACATAAATGCAATGTTTGTGGTAAAGGTTTTACTCAATCTCAGGCTTTGAAAGGTCACTATCTTTCTCATACTAAAGAAAAGCCATATAAATGCGACATATGTGGTAAATATTATAGTTCAAAAACTAGTTTGTCAGTGCATAACAGGACCCACACGGGAGAACAACCTTACCGATGTGACGTTTGCGGAAAATGTTTTTCACAATCTGGTAATCTGAAAAATCATAAGGCAATTCACACAGGACTTAAACCTCACAAATGCGATTTATGTGGAAAACAATTTTCTGATCCAACTGCTTTGAGATATCACAGTTTTGTCCATAAAGAAAAACGGTTTAAATGTGATATCTGTCAAAAAACATTCAGTAGAAAAGAATGTTTGTTACGTCATCAAAATATACATAAAGGAATAAAGCCTCATAAATGTAAAGTATGCCAGAAGCAGTTTACTTCATCACAACAATTATCGTTGCACAAAAAGTCGCACAATGGCACTGCTGAAAAGCTTCATCAGTGTGATATTTGTGGGAAACGGTTTTATATGTCTAAACATTTAAGGGAACATAAACGACTTCACACTGGTGAGAAACCGTACGTCTGTGATATTTGTGGTAAACAGTTTGTTTATTCACACAGTTTGTCCTGTCATAAACGAACTCATACCGGAGAAACGCCATATGAATGTGAAGTTTGTAACAAGAAGTTTGTAAATTTAGGTACACTTAAAATACACAAATCTGTGCATACGGGAGAAAAACCTTATAAATGTGATACATGCGACAAAACATTTGCTATGAAAGGTCTGTTAAATTATCATATGAAAACTATTCACACAAAAGGAGAGAAAGAGACATATGAGTGTGGGATTTGTATGAAACGACTGAAAACAAAGACATTACTTAAACGACATAATGATGTTCACATCACAGAACGTCCATACAAATGTGACATTTGTGGAAAATATTACCAAACAAGCAGCACTTTGTCTAAACATAAGAGTACTCACAAATTATACCGTTGTGATATATGTGGTAAAGACTTCAAGTCTTCATCTCTTACTAGACATAGAAGAATACATACAGGTGAACAGCGGTTTAAATGTGCTACTTGTGGCAAGCAATTTCATGAACAATCGGGTCTTTCAAATCATATATTAACACATACAGGTAGAATGTCATTTAAATGTACTACTTGTGGCAAGACATTTAAGAAATCGTCACATTTGTCAAGTCACAAACTTACCCATGTAGTTTGAATCCAAAATACTTCTGATTAAGCACTCTAATCACTCATTCTGAACGAGTTGAAACAGCTCAGTGACCAAAGTAGGTGGTTTGTCAGATATCATAATTAATTTTAATTAGATTGTGAAATTTCAAAAATGTAATACTAAAATATAAACAATTCATAAAATGAAATAATATATTTTTTTATTGCAAAGTTTGGTCTACTTAGAGCCGAGTTAAAATCCCATTACCTTGCTCAGTGCCAAGCAGTATGAAAAATGTTCTTGAGAAATGAATGCTACCAAAATATTTTCACGTGAAAAATGAAGTATATCAACAATATGAACACTGCTTCTAAGAAACAGCAAACAAAACGGAAAGATTCAATAGTTAAATCTATCTATAGTTTGATGTCAAACTTATTACAACAAAATATATATTGCTACTAATATACTTTTATATACATATAATGTTATAAAAGATTCTTAAATATTCTAACAAGGAAAAAGTTTTTGAGGACTTTCAATTTTTATTTGAGATTCTATAGACAAGGGATAAAACTTTTGAAACAGACGGGACCTTACTCCTATTATGATGTTGTGTTTTTGCTATTTGAATATAATCTAAAGCACAAACGCCGGGAAAATCAAATCAAAATAGTTTAACCAATTATAGATTCTAAAACATTCTTAATAATTACTTGAACATTTTGTTTCTAATACTTTTCTCGTGTAAATAGTAAAAAAGAAGATTTTTCTAAAATTTACACCGTTATCCCCACATTCTAAATTGAAAGAACGTCTTAAACAAATTAGTCACATATAATTCTTTTACAAAAACGGTAGGCCAAGATACAAGTATCTACTGCTAAATAGATTGTAACTATTTTTTCAAGCATCATACGGATTCCAAACAAATATATACTGAAAATACCATCAACACAATGCTGGGGTTTTTGATAGAGAACATATTTGTTGTGTATAGTAACATAATTTTTCTAGCAATTAATCGGTAAACCAATAGGTACAAACTGCACAGTATCATTTCTAGCAGATTTGTTTTTTTTATGAAGCAGAATTTATGCAGAACCTTGTTAAATCTGGAAAGAAGACTGTCGCCAAATCATTAAACTCCACATGCAGATACATAGATGACGTTCTGTCTCTTAGAAATCCTAAATTTTGAGACTTTGTTTATGCCATCTATCATAGTTAGCTGGAAATAAAAGATACGACTTATTCCTTAGGTTATGCTTTATATTAAGACTTAAATCTCAATTATGGCACCCACTAAAGTATAGGCTACATATGAAACTGTATGGATAACGTGACTACTTCAATTTCTATTGTTAACTTTCCTTTTCTATACATCTATATACCTAATTCTCCTGCTTATGATGTATTTGTTTCCCAATTAATATGCTATAGTAGAGCTTGTTACCAATACAGGACACAACGAAACAAACTGCTAACAAATAAAGTGTTGACCCATTTCCTTTTCACTCAATTTTGATTTCATGTGGCTGGTGTAACTATATAAACAGGATGTGATTACCTTTCCGAAGCACCCTACCCGACTTTCCTGGTGGAAGTTCATGTGTTTTACCAATATTATCAATTTTAAATTTTTTTACTTTGCTTCTGATTTTGATCCGGACATGGATTAGTATGTTTGCCTTTATTAGATATATATATATTTAACATTTCGGAGCTTAATAAAGTGAAATGATCAACCTATTGTAATTCAGTTGTATTTTAGATTTAGTCCGTCACAATCTATTAATTCTAGCAACGAAGGATTGATGACCGACTACTGGGATTAATTCTGTAAAAGTATAGAAAAATCTGTTCTTTATATGAGATTCACTTACTATATTATTTTTTGTGCATTACCAAAATATATCTTAGGTTTATCTTTTAACCATTCCACATACATAATGCATTCAAAGTTGCTCTAAATGATTTCACTGAATTGAATTTGTGAATAACAAACATACAAGAAGTATTACACTGGGTCTGGTTGTATAGTCCCAAATGAAATGTACAACCATACAAGATTTATAATACTGGGACTGGTTGTATAGTCCCAAATAAAATGTACAACCATACAAGATTTATAATACTGGGACTGGTTGTATAGGCCCAATGAATGCACAACCATACAATATTTGTTAAACTGGGACTGGTTGTATAGGCCCAATGAATGCACAACCATACAATATTTGTTATACTGGGACTGGTTGTATAGGCCCAATGAATGCACAACCATACAAGATTTATAATACTGGGACTGGTTGTATAGTCCCAATGAATGCACAACCATACAAGATTTATTAAACTGGGACTGGTTGTATAGGCCCAATGAATGCACAACCATACAAGATTTGTTATACTTGGACTGGTTGTATAGGCCCAATGAATGCACAACCATACTAGATTTATAATACTGGGACTGGTTGTATAGGCCCAATGAATGCACAACCATACAAGATTTGTTATACTTGGACTGGTTGTATAGGCCCAATGAATGCACAACCATACTAGATTTATAATACTGGGACTGGTTGTATAGTCCCAAATAAAATGTACAACCATACTAGATTTATAATACTGGGACTGGTTGTATAGTCCCAAATAAAATGTACAACCATACTAGATTTATAATACTGGGACTGGTTGTATAGGCCCAAATAAAATGTACAACCATACAAGATTTATAATACTGGGACTGGTTGTATAGTCCCAAATAAAATGTACAACCATACAAGATTTATAATACTGGGACTGGTTGTATAGGCCCATTGAATGCACAACCATACAAGATTTGTTATACTGGGACTGGTTGTATAGGCCCAATGAATGCACAACCATACAAGATTTGTTAAACTGGGACTGGTTGTATAGGCCCAATGAATGCACAACCATACAAGATTTATAATACTAGGACTGGTTGTATAGGCCCAATGAATGCACAACCATACAAGATTTGTTATACTGGGACTGGTTGTATAGGCCCAATGAATGCACAACCATACTAGATTTATTAAACTGGGACTGGTTGTATAGGCCCAATGAATGCACAACCATACAAGATTTGTTATACTGGGACTGGTTGTATAGGCCCAATGAAGGCACAACCATACTATATTTGTTAAACTGGGACTGGTTTATAGGCCCAATGAATGCACAACCATACAAGATTTGTTATACTGGACTGGTTGTATAGGCCCAGTGAATGCACAACCATACAAGATTTGTTATACTGGGACTGGTTGTATAGGCCCAGTGAATGCACAACCATACAAGATTTATACTGGACTGGTTGTATAGGCCCAAATAAAATGTACAACCATACTAGATTTATAATACTGGGACTGGTTGTATAGGCCTAATGAATGCACAACCATACAAGATTTGTTATACTGGGCATGGTTGTATAGTCCCAAATGAAATGTACAACCATACAAGATTTATAATACTGGGACTGGTTGTATAGGCCCAATGAATGTACAACCATACAAGATTTATAATACTGGGACTGGTTGTATAGTCCCAAATAAAATGTACAACCATACTAGTTTATAATACTGGGACTGGTTGTATAGTCCCAAATAAAATGTACAACCATACTAGATTTATAATACTGGGACTGGTTGTATAGGCCCAATGAATGCACAACCATACAAGATTTGTTATACTGGGACTGGTTGTATAGGCCCAATGAATGCACAACCATACAAGATTTATAATACTGGGACTGGTTGTATAGACCCAAATAAAATGTACAACCATACAAGATTTATAATACTGGGACTGGTTGTATAGGCCCAATGAATGCACAACCATACTAGATTTATAATACTGGGACTGGTTGTATAGGCCCAATGAATGCACAACCATACAAGATTTGTTATACTGGGACTGGTTGTATAGGCCCAATGAATGCACAACCATACTAGATTTATAATACTGGGACTGGTTGTATAGGCCCAATGAATGCACAACCATACAAGATTTGTTATACTGGGACTGGTTGTATAGGCCCAATGAATGCACAACCATACTAGATTTATAATACTGGGACTGGTTGTATAGGCCCAATGAATGCACAACCATACAAGATTTGTTATACTGGGACTGGTTGTATAGGCCCAATGAATGCACAACCATACAAGATTTATAACTGGGACTGGTTGTATAGACCCAAATAAAATGTACAACCATACAAGATTTATAATACTGGGACTGGTTGTATAGGCCCAATGAATGCACAACCATACTAGATTTATAATACTGGGACTGGTTGTATAGGCCCAATGAATGCACAACCATACAAGATTTGTTATACTGGGACTGGTTGTATAGGCCCAATGAATGCACAACCATACAATATATTTAAACTGGGACTGGTTGTATAGGCTCAATAAATGCACAACCATACAAGATTTGTTAAACTGGGACTGGTTGTATAGGCCCAATGAATGCACAACCATACAAGATTTGTTAAACTGGAATTGGTTGAATAGGTCCAATGAATGTACAATCCTACAAAAAGTAAACGTGCACTGGTTGTATAATCCAAGTGGATTTTACAACACTTCAAAAAGTAGTACGCCAGCACTTGTTGTATAGGCCTAAACGTTATGTAAAACCTTACAAAAAGTAGTAGTTTGGTTCTGGTTTTAGAGGACAAAGTGATGTGCACAACCCTACAAAATTAAGTAGTTCGGTTCTGGTTGTAGACCAAATGAAACGCCTGTACATTTTTGTAGTTTGTTAATGTTTTCCTTGAAAAATGCATTTTACGTAAAAAAAAGTTTAAATTGCTATAGTTTGAAAATTGAATTGATATTTATTTGTGATTTTCAGTGATTACTTTTTCTTGATATTCTCTTTTAAATGTGAGAATGACAAAATCTTGATCATAACCTAGTTCTTTTATCTTACCTTATTGCTCTGGCTACTCTTTAGTTATTTTTTGATTATGATTTAATGCTGATTTTATTTTAGATGTGATGCTACCCGCGATTCCAGCCCGCAATTCTATACAAAATCCGACAGATCGCAAATGTTTGTTTCAAAACAGATCGTCCTTTTGAGGTCTTGCTTTATCTGTTCATCTTCTCTAAGCTACATGAAATTTCCATCAAATGTTGCAATTTGATAGATGTACCCTTGATAGAAAGGACCCGTGCGCAATTTCCTAATTACACGTTGAAATGCTGGCTGGTTTCACAGGAGTAAAAATACAAATTTTACATGGATTGATAGAGAAATGAAAGGTTTTTAACCACATTTACGATGGAATCTTTGTTTAGGTTTAGTGTTTCTGATTGCTGCATGACCTTCTAATTAAGTAAATTGTAAAGGTCAAGGTAATGACATGTTTTGATCTTTGTGTTTTTTTCCACTTAAAGTAAGCTATTCAAAATCAGACTTGAATTTATGATTTTCTGTCCCTTAGGTTTGATATAACATCCAATCTTTTGAATATCATTAATGCCACGTAACATTTAAATACTAGTAATTTAAATCGGAGTAAAGCAGTCTCTTACCTTCCATATAATGGACTGTTCCAAGGGCTCTTTCGATTCCAATATTTTCTTTACTGAGTATTAGCATATGGTATGCCACCAATTCTTCCCATATCGCCCCTATAGCACTTAAAGATATCCTTTGTCCAATCCAGGAAATTACAATTGCATTGTCATTACTGTAAAAGTTTATTATTTCTTTTAGAGTTGTGTTTCGTTGTTCTACTTTGTATCTAAACTGTTGTATATTTTTAAGATATGAACCTTTAGAAATAAAATGAACCGGTTGTTTAAAAGATGGCCAGTCGTCTAGTTGATGGATTGATGTGTCAGTATCTGTAAATGATTGGTACAAAGCTTTATGAACTGTATCACTTCCATTTGTAGTGAGGTAAGACGCAGAAATCCCTCGCTCTTTTTGTGTTGAATGTAAAACTTTGTTTTTTTCAAGACTCAGATATACCTCTAGTTTTATTGAATTTAATTTCTCCAATTTGTTACTCTTTGAATGAACATCGATTATTGTAACGATGACTAAAACCGTGCATGTTACAATTGAAAAAGCAATGATTTTTACCAAATAACTCATCGTGCTGTTCAACGGAAATAACCCTGTTTGAAATACATAAATTGATCAGTTACAATAAAGCTGATATCAGTCTGTGTGTGCTTTGCTGCCTTGGCCCTACTTGGAGAAATATACCCGTGGTAAAATAATACTAAGATAAAGTTACCAGTCACAAATCAACACTTAAAATAAAAATATCCTGGAATTATTACTTTATTCACCTCACTTCCGAGACGGCCTTATAAGCCATCTTGCGTACATGAACAAAATAATGTCTAGAGCTTACCGATGTATACATTACTTTATTTTTTTTGCGTATTATCGATATAGTCGGGTAATAATCAGGTATAATTATAATTAGCGTTAGAGTAAGGTATACTTTACGGGTATATAATAAAGTGTATTAGCGTGACAATCGGATGTTGTATAGACTCTGTTTAATGGTAAATCACGGCTAATGACTAAACATCATAAACAGCCGAAATCAAGCATACAAAATCTGATGTCTTAAAGTCATAAAATATTCATTAACGCTAAGCTGTTTGATGTCATCAAAGATATCAATGTTTATTGATCTAAGTGGATTTGTGTCAGTTTTAAAAAAAATAATTTGTTGCTCATCATGCCGTCATTATCATTTCGTTCACATACACGTATAGAGGCATAAAGTTCTGGAATGATGGAGGACACTCAGGAAGACCCATTAACCTTCAACTAAAGAGCAGACAAACGGATTTTCCAATGACATTGAGATAAGTCACTAAAAATTTACAAAATCATGAACCTTTCATGAACTAAAAATTAAAAAATACTATAAGAATGAAGTTAATTTTTCTTTTGTTATGAAAGTATTAAAGAATTGGACATTTTGCACGCTGAATCATTCTCGTCGCGAACAAGTACAAATCAAACTTTTAGATAACAATATTGCCGAAGCAAGTAAAAAATAGCATCGCTTTGACGTAGGAATTCAAATTCATCCATAATAAGATGACGTCACTGAGAGCCAATCCATTCATGCAAACGTAACAGAAAAATATGACAAATCAAAATGCTTGAAACAAAAGAGAATTGAATTATATGTATATGTAAAAGCACTTTCATTTATTGTTGGGCGTTTTGGCATGGATCATACAATTTGGTTCTTTGTAGTGACTGATCTTTTTCAAATTTTTGAACTTGCAATAAACTATTTTGTAATTTCCGCCATTTATACGTTGTTGGTCCATAAAAGGGAAATTACTCCTCCCCTCATTTTATTTATGCAAACTGGAAACCCTTCACCTAGACATAATTGTCAAAAAATAGTATTAAAGTCCTAATAGTTTCGGAAAAAATTAATTTGAAAATTTAATAAGTTTCCGGACGACGGATAGAGATAAATTGCAGTAGCTTATCTGATCCTTGACGACCTCAATGAAAACTTTATAAAACAAAAGCCAAAAGTTTGTTTTCTTTTATGGCTTACATTTACAATGTACATGCCAAATTAGTTTTTTCAATAATTGGTAAAAAAGACTCATTTAATCATATGCATTGTTAAATGCTTCAATGGCAATAACCATGAACATGACACTAACATCCTGCAATATTCGAGTAAATAAACCGAGGTTTTAATTGGAATATGCGATATGTACGAGGGGAGGTCAAAAAGTTCATAGAACGGGGTATACATTGCCGCAACATACCATGCATTTTATTATTATTTTTCAATATAGTCCCCATTTACCCCAATGCACTAGCCCACTTTTCTTTCAGACTGTCTATACCTTTGAAATAGACGTCTTCGGTTTGGTCCTGAAACCATGCCTCTGTGGCAGCCTTAAGTCTATTATCAACAGAACATCTGATTCCCCGTAGATTGGATTTCAAATTTCTAAATAGGAAATAATCACTGGGTGCGAAATCGGGACTGTAGGGTGGGTGATTAAGTTGTTCGAACTTGCATTCACGAATCGATGTGTGTGCAATCCTTGACTTGTGCACAGGAGCATTGTCGTGAAGAAGCAATACCCCTGGGCTCAACTTTCCCCTCCTTTTAAATTAAATAGCAGTTTTCAGCTGCTTTATTAGATCAGCATAGCAAGCCATATGATTGATTAACAGAACACCCTTAGAATCCCAAAACAGTGGCCATGACTTTGCCAGCTGATGGTTGGGTTTGAAATTTCTTTGGTGGGGGTGAGCCAGGGTGCTTCCATTGCATGGGCTCTTTTTGGTTTCTGGGTCCCAATGATGAATCCATGTTTCATGCCAAGAAGCTCCCGACTTGACTGGAGTCTTTGGAAGCGATCCTGCACATTAAGGTCTCTGGGGACCCATCTTGCGGATACGTTTGACATCCCAAGATGCTCGTGGATAACCGTGTATACACTTCCATGTGAAGTGTCACACTCCCTAGCTATGTCATCAATCCCAATTCGACGATCATTCATGATGAGGGTCTCCACAGACGTCGCAATTTCCTTTGTGATGGCATCGGCTGGCCGACCTGACCGTGGGTCGTCCTTCAGTGTGGTGCGCCCACGTTTAAATTCAGCTGGCCATTTTGCCACTGTGAAATAGGCAGGACCACTTTCACCGTACACCTCGGCCATTCGCCGGTGACTTTCTTTGGCATTTGATCCCTCTACTGTGAGGAGTTTTATTACTGCCCTAAACTCAACATTTTGACTTTCCATCATTGCTTGATGGTCACCAACATTGAATGCTTTTGAGAATTGTACAAAAATGTTGTTGCAAATAAACCTGATATGTTTAAAATGGCGGAATGTTGTGTTGTCTAAATAAATAAAGAAAATGTGTGTTACGCTTGGCTGAATACGCTGTTCTTTGAACTTTCTGACTTCACCTCGTAAGTATTAAAACTGTGCAATTGACTACATCAAAAACACAATAAATTGATGGGAAAAAATGGATGTTGAGAGAGAGAGAGAGAGAGAGAGAGAGAGAGAGAGAGAGAGAGAGAGAGAGAGAGATGGTTACTCCTAACTGTACAGTGTTGGCTATATTTATTTCATATAAATATATTAATTATCAAAATAAATTTTTCATGCGCTTTCATTGGGCTAAAAGTCGTCATGTGATCAAATTAAACAACGTAATGGTCTGGCACGTGCAAGAAAATTGAAGAAGTATTATTGGCCGGAGATTGCTTGTCTTCCTTTGATCCAATTTTGATTATGTAAGATATGAAAAGAAACTGTTTTATTTATTCGGGTTAATGGTGTTTCGAAAATATAAGGAAGATTTGGAAGGACAACACATCGTAACAACAATGGCAACAGACAATGGAAGGTTTGTGTCATTGTCGACTGAAAAAGAGGCTTTGTTCAATTTTTAAAATATTACAATAAATTACAACATGTTTTCAAAGTGAAGCGATATTATATCCGTGTGTTGAAAAGTTGTTTATGTTCAAATTTCTTGTGTTATAAAGCATGTTTAATAGCTGAAATCAAGTAGTTTAGCATTTTTTGCAATGTTGTTTACCAATTTTATAATAAAACAATTTTAGCACCAATTTGAGGCCAATATATGTTTAATTGACCACTCGGGCTAGCCCTCGGTCAATATTGCTATCCAGTGGTCAATAAAAGATATATTGACCTCATATTGGTTTTATAATTGTATTGTCACCGAAGCATTTTTGTATCTGTTGAAAGTGTTAAATAAACCCACGTTGAAAATGGGGTTTCATGAACTGTTTATTGCTAATTAATTATTCCCTATATTCTATAAACCATTTCCGCTTTGTAATTTTATCCAGTGTCCATCCTAAGTCGGGATTTATATAATTAATGTTCTCTATATACTTGTACTTATATCCCTATCCTTTACATTTTTTTGTCCTTCATGTGTCTTTTGATATAAATTTCTATGTTACATTTTAGAAGTGAAACTAATTTTCATTTTGTTATGGAAACATATTCCTTTCATTGGGAATTTTCATATGTAGGAGGATCCACTCTATACTTAGGTAGTGTTATGACATAAACAGTGTAACGTTTTCCATGTCATGATAAACGAAATAAGCACCTGTCATCCCAATTGTAAATGTACTTGTCCATAATAAATATTTAAATTAAAAAATGCAAAAAATATTTTATGAACTCTTAAATTATCAATTCCTATTTTATTTTTATTTATAAATCTTCACACTTGTGTAGGTAATTTCATAATTATACCCCTCTTTCACGCTTTTCAACCAAATGGTTTTCACATAAATTTTCTTACTTAAATGAGCCTTAACGCTTTGCTAGCCCCGAATAATTTCACTATATAGAAAGAGAGATAACTCTGTCAATTTCAGTTATGAAATTTGACTGTATATGACGCCATTTTAAGCACATCTTTAAATAATTGATAATAGTTTTTTCCCCTTTTTATACCACTGCGCATAATAAATCGACAAAATTTACACGTTACATGGGCATATCTTCACTGTGTATAACCGCTACCGGATATTGGTACCTGTCGAAACCAAATTGCTACCATTTGAAGCGAGCGGTGTTGTCAGTCAAGGTAAGAAAATCCGATATTGCTAAATTTTGAGGAAGTGTGCCATGACGAACTATTTGCGATTTTATTGCTATGACATAGCACTATACATACACACACAACTTCTTAATTTGTTTGCTTCTAAATACTTGAAAAACGTCTGAAATCAGGACCTGGTACTTCCATTTATTGACGTCTGCCGACTTCAGCATGTGCGTATGTCGCACAGGTCCAATATTTCGCTAATGTTTTGTTGTGAAAAGGACACAAAGTAATAAAATATGCGCCCGAAGTCACCAGTTTCAGTAATTTAGTCTTGGTAAGAGAAATATTTGATAAATTCAAAATGCTCCGGGTCACGGCGACTTATTAGTGTAGTACACGGCGTATTGCAAATAATAAATATTTACTTTACGGCAACTTGTGGTTTTCATTCTGATAGTATTGGTGATTATCTCTTACAAAGATCGCTTGAATTGCACCTAACTCTGTTAAAAATAATTCTACATGGATTTTATGACGTTTTGTTACCTGCAAAATAATATTCATATATATGAATGTAAACAGGTCTATACCATGCTTCTTACCAGATATATTATATGTATATGACCATCATTCATATTGAAAGGACACTTTATTTATAAATATTTAATTCTGTTATTTTCAGAAATGAAACAAAACAAATTATAGAAAATCACTATGTAAAAAGAAATGGAAATCACAAATGACTTTTTGTCTTAGAGAGCAATGAAGCTTACCACATACTACTTCTCTTTTAGAGACCATATGTTCGATTTAAAAGACCGGTCAAAAAGAAAAGCTCGACGGAAGATGGCAACAATAGCGAATCCTGATGAGGCTGCTAGAGGTGTTGCTCCTATTCGACAATACCACAAGCTGGACGAAAGCAAAATTTTGCCACATAAAAGACTTGGACTTCAGTTGTAGTGTGTAGATCAAACAAAAGTTGGACTATAGCTTAGCACATTACTTTACGTTAATGAATGCAAATAAAATTATGTAGAAAAATTACCACCTTACACAAGATCTTTTATTCTTCAATCGTTGCGAAAGCTGAACTAACTTTTGATACCCCGCCACAACTACTGTAGATCCGGTTATTTTACCAGATACTTTATTTTCGCGAATTCAGTGTTCAGAGTTATTTCGCGATTGGTGGCATATTATCATTTGAATGCGTTAAACTCAGCAGGCCCGAAGGAAAAGGGAGGGGGCAGGGGGGTAACCCCCCCCCCCCCCACTTTTTTGAAAAAAAAATTAATTTTATATAGAAAATCAGTGAAAAATTTGATCTAAAGTACACTTTGGCCCCCCACTTTTGGGTTGGCCCCCTCACTTTGAAATTGCTTGCTACGGCCCTGAGCTGTAGGTTTTCGCGATAATGCTGAATTCTCGAATGAACCCTCTCGCGAATCATTGAGAAATTTACGTTCTCGATAAAACCGGATCTACAGCAAGTGGCAGGGCTTGTGATAGTGTACGTCCGTCTGGTTTAAAATGGCTATTGGCTGTTCCTATTCCAAACGCCCAGCATAAGATGTGAAAGTCACGGGTCTTTCGGATGAGACCTTAAAAAACTCCGTGTCATAGTAGGGGTGACATGAATCCTCACTGCAAATGCCAGAAGCGCAATGCACAGGTATAAATTTCTATACTTTCATCTACAACTTGTGATGTCTCGATACGAGTGAAATAAACTTGACTGGAACGTAAAACCCCAAACAATCAGTCAATCACAATCAATCAATCAATCAGTCAATTATAAAGTATCTGATTGCGGCCATCTCGTCTATCGTGTTGAGCCTTTCCTTTGGTTCACGAAAAATGGTGTCTTTTATCCTGTGTCGATTAATATTATTATTTGACGTATTTAGTGTGTTTGTTTTGTCTTTGTGCACTATGGGTACTTCGCTTGACTTTCCGCATTAAAGCGTTATGGAAACTGGTTGGCTTAAAGACAAGATAATGGTTCCAGTGGGTGTTGTATATATATATCTGCGGGACAATGCTTCATTTAACTATAGCATTCTGAAGCTGACTTTTGCTAGGCCAGTATAAGTAGATTATACACTCACTTGCACAAGACTCAGTTACCTCTTGAAAAGTTTATATTCTAAAACTTGGTCTCGTCACAAATTGCTGAAAATTGCAACGTGGAATTAGAAAGGCTGAATTAACATAATTAACTTGGTTTAAATGCTATTTTATTTAACGGGTCTTATCTTAATTGATAATACGGTAATTTTATTCACTTTCTGTGGTTTTTGGTTGTCTGTGGTGTTTCAAAAACTCCTATAAACCCTTCTGAAAAATTAACATTCTTCACCAGAATTACCAATTCGCCGGAAACTTTTCCAGCAACACGCCGTGATGCAAATTTTGTTTACCCCACAAGTCGCCGTGAACCGGAGCATTTTGAATTTATCAAACATTTCTCTTACCAAGACTAAATTACTGAAACTGGTGACTTCGGGCGCATATTTTATTACTTTGTGTCCTTTTCACAACAAAACATTAGCGAAATATTGGACCTGTGCGACATACGCACATGCTGAAGTCGGCAGACGTCAACAAATGGAAGTACCAGGTCCTGATTTCAGACGTTTTTCAAGTATTTAGAAGCAAACAAATTAAGACGTTGTGTGTGTATGTATAGTGCTATGTCATAGCAATAAAATCGCAAATAGTTCGTCATGGCACACTTCCTCAAAATCTAGCAATATTGGATTTTCTTACCTTGACTGACAACACCGCTCGCTTCAAATGGTAGCAATTTGGTTTCGACAGGTACCCAATATCCGGTAGCGGTTATACACAGTGATCTTATGTACATACGGAAACACGACCGTTGGGAGAATGGGTTGAGTTGAGTAATGGTGTTTAACGTCCCAGTCAAGAATATCCCTCTGATATCAAGACGTCGCCAGCTATACGCGAATGTGCCACAATTTTGCAAGTGTGTTGCGTTTATGGCATTATACATCGGGGTTCTTTATCGTGCCAAGCCCACCGTGACTCGTTCATCCGAAAAACATGTGACGTTCATTTCGTAATACCGAGTGCTTGACAAAAGAACAGTCACAACACACTCTCAAGTCTTGGGTCAGACTCAATCGGGGTTCGAACCAACGACTGCCCATACGGAGAAAACACTCTACCAACTCAGCTACCGCAGTGGTCTGGTTTGAAGAATGGGAGAGTAAGCATTCACTGTTTGCAACTACTGCGTGGTTTTTTACTGTTTGTTTGTTCGCATTAAACAAGTTATACGTAATATCACTATTATTTGGAATTTACAAAATTTCTATTTTTGAAATGTTGTATTGATGACCATAATACTTTTCATGCAATAAAACCATAGTAACTGTCCATGTACTATGAATTACATGATATACTACCTGCATTCAGGTTTTGAGTTTGTGGGATTTTTATAGGCCTACAAACATACTGAAATCATATGAGTTACCACCATACGCCTGTGGAATTATACGAGACAGAATATTATGCTTATTTTGTGTTTTGATTTTCCGTGTTGTGTGTCTCATTTTGTGTGCCGAAGGTCAGTGCACTTCGGTTTCTTCTATCATCCCTGAACGTTACCGCCTCGGTATAAGTAAAGTATCCTCAAAGGGAGCGTAAAGTTACATTATAGTCCACTACTTTGGTCATTGTCGTAGATGTACATGTACAAGCCACATTTTCACGAAGAATTCTTAACTAAGATTTTCCTTAACTCTAGCAAATTTTGAAATCTCATTTTTTGGAACTAGGAATAAACATGAACAAAGCTAATTGCAAACGTTAAATCATAAAAAAACATGAAGTGATCAAGACACCTTAATTCGGGAATATCTCAAAAAGTTTTATGGCCGTCATCACAGTATTGTTGATAAGTTTGATGTCTCTGTGTCCAGGATTGCCCTGGATATATTTGACGTCTCATAGTTCCATGTTCCTTTCACACAATTTTGATTACACACGTGGCGGGTGTAGCTAGCTAAAAAGGAGATTTTTACCCTTCCGGAACACCCGGCCTCACTTCCCTGGTGGAAATTCACGTGTCTAACCTAACTTGTCAGTTCCAAAGTTTTTGGATTGTAACTCGGACATGGATTAGTATGTTTGTTTTTGATTAAGAATTTACATGAGTATTAAGGTATCAAACTTAACAGATTTATGTAAAGAGCTAAAACGCTACTGAATAATTGTGAATCCGGGTATGGCACGCCAATTGATGCAAAAATCAGCTAACCCTAGGATAGCTTAGCTATCTATACCTGTCTGTACTTCAACACTAAGATAACGAATAGTGCCGAATCGACCATTCAAATCGACCCCTCGTTAGCTGATATCGATGGTTTTGTCGATAGCTACCATCTATCTCTCGTCCAGCTAGCTGTGTGTATCTCGGCTAATTGGAAGCCGAACCTTCAACTCCTCATAATTAGTTCGAGAGTTCTTTGCTGTATCAGTGGTTATGTATATATAGATTAACACAACTTTTTGAAATTCAAATAAATTTAATGATATGATTTTTGTGATTTTTTTGTAAACAAATAAGTAGTACCATATATGCATAAATATTTTAAATCGGAAGACAATATATATAAGTAACAATTCGGCGCTTCATATTATATAGATATACTTTATATATATTAAATATAATAATTATAATTTTTGGTAAAAAATACTGAGCGTTTTGCGTTTTTATGTATCACAGCTTTTAAAGTGATTCAATATTCATTATATAAAGGCCAGATTGTGCAAACCTCGTAAATCCTCACTAAGACGATCATGGGGAAATTGTATCTTGTGCATTTTTAATTCTGTGAATGCATGTTACAATGTCTATCACACAACTAATATACAGTCAAACCTGTCTTTAAGGTCGCCTATATATAAGGATCTCTTGCTTTTATAAATCAGTAAAATTTTATCCCAATTGTTCATGATATTGAACCTGTATATTAGGGTCATCTGCCACAGAATTTCACGTTTACTGGTTCTCTGGTGGCTTTTATAGACAGGTCTGATTGTACGTGTTTCACGAAGCAGCAGCTTAATGTTAAACTACAATAAAACAAAACAGTTTTGTTTTTACGATATTTTAAACATTTTCTTTAAGATGTCAGAACTTTAAGCAACTGGACCCTTATATTCAAAATAGAATTATACAATTTTATAGCACTAGCAGTTTGATTGGAAATTACTGCATAAATTAAAAAAATAAAAAATGGTTCTTTTAATGCTTTCTAGGTGTGTTTGTGTCTTTCGACTTGACAGATCGCCGGACGGCAACGCCAACTATGTTCCGACAAAGAGCCAGCATGCTTGATTTACACGGAAAAAGAATGAAAAATCGGTCTGAATTGTGCCGTTTAATGACTTCGCTGATATTAGTACGTCATGAGTTGTCGTGACGGCGTGATGGCGGCCAGTATCGGAACATAAAACGCTTGGCTGGCGATACGTCAATTATTCCAAAATGTGTACCTGCAAATCCAGGACAGGATTGGTTGAAAAAACTGGATGGAACACTAATAGCAAAATATTGTTTAAATGCACAAAGTCTACTGATAAAAACGACAAAAGTCTCGCTGAGCGACAATTAACACCATTTTTGCATGAAATAGTTAAAAATACAACCACAATGGATAAATCCATCTTTGATCAATAAAATTACAAAAACATCTACTTTGAAAAAAATGCAAAAGTCACAAAAAAACTTTCATATAAAAACCAAAAACACGCAAATAAATATTACATATGCCATTAAAAATGGCAAATAGCAACCTCACATTTTAAAACTATCACTTCTGAAACAAACTACCAACTTCAAAGTAAATTAAAATTAAACATAAATATATGAATAATGTTATAAGCGGTTCATTATATAAAGTATGCCCTAAGCAAATGCAAATATGCAAAAATTATAACAACAAAATGATGATTTTATAAACTTTCAAACATTCTTAAATGATGATTGGAAATATTTTCGAAGTATTTTAGAACCATCAAATTGTGTGTAAAGATATTTTAGACAGAAGAACAAAAAAAGTTTGGAACAGTGATTAAAAGAAATATTTTCGGGTAAAATTTTAACAACCATGGTTATTTTTGTTGAAAAATCATCAACGGTTGCTAGAAAAATATAAAAAAATTCGAATATCAGTATAAAGAATGTTTATTATGAATAAGTAATCGAACAAAAAGAAAAAGGTGTAAACATCAGTTTGATGTTAAGAAAATTATCACCAAGACAGTTGCACCAACGTTAAACAATTTTGTAATTTTAAAAGCAGGCTTTTACGGTATTGTAATTTTTTGTGTCAAAATCATAACGATAAACATTTAAAAACGCAGAAAAAGACAAACAGTTATTTTATGCTAGTCACGAACACTGGGCATTGAAGGCAATGACTAAAAAAATCACGTGATTAAATTTGATTTTAAATATGTTTTCCAATTAGTTGTCAGAAGGCTTAATGGTGACTTTAAAAGAAAAATAGTGAATTCACGGAAATATTCCCAAAAAGGGCCCATACACATGTATTTGACCGAAGCAATTGAAGTAAAATCGGAAAGGCAAAATTATGTACAGTAGTCTGCGGTGAAATACAATGGACATAAACAAAAACAAATGACGTCACTCTTTTGTAGGTAGACATTTACCCAATCAAAACACGAGTAACAAAGTTACCGATGACATCACCTTTTGCAGTCACCAAGTTCACCAACCACAAGGACTTTTTGTAGACAATCAATCGAACTGTAAATCACACGTTCTGAGATCTTGAATGGTAGCGAGTGGAAACATTCCTATGGTTACTCATGGTTTATCGAATACTGACGAAATGCAAATACTATCCGGCATATGAGCTGTATTGTTCCTAGACGAACACTTAGCCTGAAGGATTTCAAATGTGTTAATACTTCCGAAGGCTGATGTTTCTAGATGCATTAGATGCATATCTGAGACATAAAATACATAAATTGCCGATATAATTATGATTTATCATATTACAAAATTTTATTCTCGTATATTTGTATTCAAAACCGTTTTTCTATTGATTCAAATGAAACAAATCATGTGTGTTTGTTGCTCGTTTAAAGGTTTTCTTTCAAATCATATGTCACACTCAAGGTGTATTCAAAAATGAACATGTCATAATGGTTCAAAGAATTTCAGGTAAGGGGTGTTAGACGAGGGGTGTGGGTAAAATCGATTAATTGGATTAGAGCTAAATTTTGACAAATTAGCCATGTCTATCGGTTTAAAAAAGTCATTTCTAAATTTGTGAAATCAATAAATCAATAAATCAATAAAATGTTCGTCTAAACACTTGAAATTCAAATACATATTTTAGTGCTAGTATAGCTATATATATTAATATATCATATTTAAATATATTTACAAACTCTAAAACAGATTTACAATCTTTGGCTTAAAGTGGGCAATAATAAAAAAAAAAGTTTGTATCAAAACCAATCTGAGATATGCAATGTCATAAAGTATGAAGTAATGCTTATATAATGAACTTTTTTGAATTTAGAAATGATACTAATAAAAATATACAAACAATATGATTAAGCTTTGAAATGTACAACGTAATATTGCACCATTTAAGAACAAAGATATTACACATTATAACATGATTTTAGGTGAGCAATTAATGAACATTAAGTTGGAATTGTATGCTTTGAATAAAATTGAAACAAAATCTCGCCTTTCAAAAAGGTCTCTTTATATACATAAGTTGTAAAAGTTACAAATATACAATGTTTAAGAATTGATATAGGCCGCCCGCAGTATTTTGGCATACAAATACTAGTGCATTTTCAAATAGGGTTTCAGTTTCGCCCTTCATTCAATTTAGGGTTATAAGCTTGTCTCCATTGCATACCCTTTGTATCTATCTCATCACTATGCCAATATACAACGGGCGGTCCAACGAGATTTGAAATATGCAAAACAATATAATATATTTACAAACAAATTAAATAAAACAGCATCATGTGTGTGCATGTTTTGAATGTATGTGTATATTTATGTATTGAAAAGAAAAACACATTGTAACAAGTGTATGCATGTGTATGTATGTGTGTACATATTTGTGTATCAAAAAAGGCACATATTTAAACAGATCTAACATAATTTAAAAAGGGAATGTGCATAGTTAGCTTTTCAGCACCCAACTCCAAAATTAAAAAAAAGTGCATTTGTATTACAAAACGACTCAACACAACTTGAGCATGAACCAATCTGGTCACCATTTGATTTATCGTTGTATCCTCCATTAAAGTTCTACTTTCGGTCACGAGAATGACCATTCCTCTTTACATAGCCCTTCCTTACAAGCCTGGCATAGTTCAGCATTGTGCTGATTCCTTGGTTTACCGGCACGTCGATCTATACGTAATGGTGGCCTCACAAATCCGTAAAATATCTGGCCAACACGGTTATATACGTTACCGAGCACCTGAAATTGCAGAAATAAGAGAAAATGTTTAGGTTTTAATTGTCATAAATCATATACAAACATGTCGATATATCTCAATTCAAAATAGCAAAGCAAAGTAAAACATTGCAAGGTAGCACTTTAAGTTAAACGCTTGAACTTCCACCAGGGAAATGAGGCCGGGTGCTCCGGTATGGAACTCACCTCTTGTCAAGCTAGCTATATCCGTGAAGTGTAAACCAAAAAGAATGTATAAGCATTTAAAATGAGGAAACTGCTCATTATGATGGCGTGGGATTCCAGAATCACAAAATATTATAAATACACGTAAAATAAAACGAAACACGCTTATATGATGTTTCGACATACTCCGTTTATAAATACAAGCTTAACTTTCGCTTTAGATTATCTCCCTTCAACCTCCAGCATTGAAACAAATTACACGACATGTAGACACGACAATGTTGTCATTTATTACAGTTGTGAACAATGGAGGCGATTCAGAACATTTTTAGAATTTTGTTTTAATATTCAAGGTCAATGAGGAATTTCATAATAATATATGCACAGAAATTAATTCTGTCTCACTGACATTAAGACTCGTCTGGTTTGATTCTAATTAATTTTAAAACACGTGGCATGAGCTTAACTTTCTGAGCGAAGGTTTACCCTTTTAACGGTTAAGTTAAAAAATGAAAAAATGTAATGATATTTCATGTAAAACATTTTTCAAAGATTGATTTTGTAATATCCTATTCACAATTATCGTAACTATGTTCACACAACTGATGAGGAATGAGAAATCATTAGATTCTAAAACGCAAATTATGTTTCTGATTTAGTTCAATTCAACACATTTAGTTTGATTAACTACTCACATATTTACCAAACCATATGAAGTAAGTGGGTAAACGAGTGAAGTGTGGGTTTCAATCCTGCCGGTTCACTAGCAAGTACATGTTTATCGAGACATTGTCCACATGACTTTGACAAATAATCTTTCTCTAGAGTACATGTACCTCTCTTACCATCTCATGGGGAATCGTTTTGCTAAATTTACTGCTAGTTAAACTTTGAAATAATTTCTCAAAAACTAAGATATACTCCTTCATGCAAAGTATTTCCTTCGCTAAATTTTGTAAAATATATTTTGGTCCTTTGGGTATCTTGAAAAAAAAATAGTTTACCAACTATAGTCCAAGCACTTCTGATGAGGAATCGTATTCCAAAACGGACGTCTAGTGCTATAAAATTAAAACTTGTATAATTTGTTATTTTCAAAATCTCATCAAAAGAACTCATTTGTATGCAGGATATGAAAATCTCAGAGCACCCCTGTATTTGAACACACGTGTATGAATACACATGAACTTACTTTGACTACTTCTTCCGGGTACCACATGGCGTGTTCGTATTTTCCGTTCTTACACCTTGAGCATTGCTGACCGTAGAGTTTAAACATAACATAACCAGAGTTAGTTGCGTAGTTCAACTGGAACCAGAAGATAACTCTTCCTTTCATAGATGTCCAACCATGGCCGCATTCCTAAAATAGAAAATATATGTTGTATGTTTACACGTTCTTGTAATTTTGAATTGGTTCCTGTTACACGGGTTTGTGTATTGCCAGACATAGAGGAAATGCTACAAATTATATTACCAATAAAGGTAACCAGAGAAGCAAATAAAGAGAATACATAATACTGTAAACGCATTTATTTATGCATGTATTTATTTTCGAGGTATATGAAATTTAGTAATAACCGCGTAGTTAATTTTCACATTTTTCAAATATGCACTAGGACACAATAAACATAATTTAATTTAGCACAAAACAAACAGTCGCGAAATAAGCCAAAATTGGTACATCGCGAAAATAAATACGTTAACATGCACATTAGTCTACTCATACAGACGGTACTGAAAACTACAAACATACCGATCCATGTTCAAATCGCGACCCAAAATGAAAAACTGGCAATAAAAAATAAACACGAGAGAAAGTCTACCAGGGAAAAAGGCTGGGTGCTATATAAACAAACAAATCACGTGGATTTTTAGGAAATTAGTAAATTTCAATTTTGCGAAACTTTGTAAGCTTACTGTATCAAAATCGTAACATCATGAGCTGTTGTGAACGTACGCGAGCTTCAGATACTACAACTTGAGACTATATCAGTGTCAATACCCTGTGTTATCAGTTTACTGTTACAAGTAGAGTACAACTACCCCGCATGTTATAACTTGTCAAACATTCAACGACTACCATCGTGACACTTACAAAATATTTTTTTATTTAAGTATTGATTTTATATACAAATTGTTGTTGCATCTTTTGAATTTTTATTTTTTGCTGTTGCATCATTTAAATTTTAAACTTTATCTAGGGTTGTATGATCATTTAATAATCATGATGGATCATGAACGAATCAGTATTTGTGTTTATAGTTTCATGTCGCATTAGGAGTGTGTTGTTGGTCAGCTGTTCAATTAGAATCAATTAACGCAAGGTCTTGTGGTGTATGCGTCTGTGCAAGTGCTTTGTTCCAATGTGCATTGACGATTGTACGGATGGTGTATGCATCTTTGCATACAGAATTGAGTTAATCCGTGCGTTGATGTTTTTTTGAGAGTACCATTACAATGGGTCACACCAATACATACTCAAAGGCAACTTATAAAGTGATAAAATATGCGAGCATTTGTGAATGAAGCTTGTAAAATGCTTATCTATGGGGTTATTATATTCTAAAAGGGAACAATATGTTCATTTTCCGCTTTACCGATTAAAGTTATCATTATCAAATTCAAAGCCAAAGTTACGTATTTCTTACTTTGGACAGTAGGGTTAAGTGACAGAGTAGTCTATGGTACCACTTACGAATAACAAGACATTCAATAAAGGTTTTCAAAGCTTGCAGACGAATGACTGTTTTTCTATTAAACTGGTTTCCTTCAATATTCCGTAAAACACAATAACACCATTTAACTCCAACAAGTCAATTCTACATGTTTGTTAAATGTTCGTTCGATTAAAAATATATTTGCAAAATTATATCATCTCCTATATTATTGGTAAGGTAAAAAGTAGCAGGGTTGTTTGTAAAGCAAAAGAAAAAAAAATTGCACTTTTTTTTTAAATTGAAGGTCACATTCTTAAATTATTATTATCGCTGATCGATATCAATTTTGACAAAATATTTGTTTCAATAAGACAAATAAGAACTGATAATATTATTTAAGTTAGGAGAGTAAACCACTCTGACCCCGGTCAAATGAGTATAGATAGCACGGTAACATCAAATACCTTGATCGTAGGGTGAGACCAAATCCTTCATGATTTTCGTTTAAACACAGAACAAATAACATGAAAAAACGAAAAATTGAATGTTAGTGTTTCTAAGTAAAGACGTTATGCCCTATAATAAATAAACTTAAGTTCGCTGTGATCGTGTGTGTATGTATGTCAGATGTATCTTGTTTTTTGTAATTTCTTTGTTTCTATATAAATATATATAATCTTTATTTTTTAAATGCATTTTAAAGTGCACGGCTGCACATCTATATAATTGTGTCAACACGATCGTCAATTTTTCCATATGTCTGTTGCAACTCCGAAAGTTAATGACAGTTTAAAGCTGTTTAAAGTACTTGAGTCTGTACTAATTAGTCTGTAGCATGTTAATAAAAAGGCTTTGAATATGTATGATTGATCAAGAGTCCTTACTGATTCAATAAGGATGCTCTATAAAGTTAGACTATTAGACCAGAACCTTATCAGGACAGCTTACACCCCAACTGGTTTAATAATGCGTTTTAAAACGTTAAATGGACTAATACCATGAATGTAAACGTTAGCCAAAAAGCTTAGTGTCTTTGGTTTTGTCGGAAACGATGATCTACAAATTTAGTTAGTTGGTCACTACAAAACCTTCAATGCACAAAGTGTACCCGTAACAAACATAACGTGTTCTAATATTATCAGTCAACGAATCAAGTAATGATGGCCATCTGCAGTACCAGTTGAAGCTAAATAATGTAAAATGTCAAAGATTTGGTTTTCATAATGGTTTATTTCATTAATATCATTCTACAGTAGTTATAAGCCCGCAAACGAAGTTATGATTAACCCTATCTGTCCGTCCGCCTAGCCGCCTTTCCCAATATCGTATCCGCCTTTAATCTTTCATGTCTATGGGTGCATTTGGTCAAACTTGACCAAAAATGTAAACCATCATGAGACACTGTGCGTGTACAGAGTTTAAGGGTCCTGGGTATGCTCAAGAGACGATTCTAGTTCAACGATAATTACATTGTATAGTAAGTGGTGACTAATAATTTGAAATACAAATTATTACTCTTAGATAGGTATTGTTGAAAAAAAATAAGTTAAAAAATACATTTTAGGATGCACATTTGTAAAGTGCACAACGCTTTCTCAATAATTTATACTTATCGAAATCTTAAAATCGATAATCTAATGTGTATTTAAACCTTTTTGCATTAGATTTTTTCTGGTGACCACCAGGACGAATTTGATTTAAAACAGAAAGTAAAGTTTTATGGTGTACAGTTTTACCCATTGATAAAAAATATTTTGACAGGTATATAGCAATCGTGTACCTGTGAAATTTACAATGTACTGACAGTTAAATGTCTGACAGTGTTTGTTCTTCACTTTGTAGTACTTCAGATTTATATAGACATAAACTATATGTAAGTTTTGTCAACATTTTTAAAAAAATCGCATGTTGACCGAGCAGTTTACATACTAAGTACTATATACTTATTTTGAGATGAGCCGTATTTGGATTGACCAATATTTAAACAGTACTAAGACATAATTAAAGCACATGAATCTTAATTATGTTTTATTATTTCTAAGTTTACTTAAATCAAGCTTTTACTGTTTGCTTTATCTTGGAATTATCTCCTTTCTAAAATTTAAATCTTTAATTGACTTCGAATTTAAAACACTTGACACTTATAAGAGAATAATTCCATTGCGTATATACAATACAATTGTCTTATTTTTGACAACAATGCTTTTCTCTTTCCAGAAATGCCAAAAGGCTAACATTGTCAATCTAGTGGTTATTGGAACAACGTTTTCATTTATATTAAGGAATCTTCATTAAAATTCTTTCAACAATAATCATCATTTTGTTTAGTATTAATTGGTGACAGCATTAAATATTGGAGCTATACTTATAACTATAAACGTTTATAGTCTAAAGTCTGGTAATGACAGTAGCAAAACCTGTATAAGTATTGAAAAGACCAATCTTTCTAAATAGAACCGAGGAATAGTGTTATGTTTTATTTAAAAATTTCTGCCTTATAGTTCATTTATATTTCGCTAGCTATGGTGTTTGATACAAACTCCAAGATCAGATCATGAATTGTCGCAATAATATGAAACTGTTTGAGTCTGACACATTCCATGTTAGTTTATTTTTGGTATTTGGTATGTACATGTAGAGTTAGAATGGATATGCCTTAGGTTTCTGAGAATATTTATATGTAAATGTGGTTAATCTCCAGATTTAAGTGCAAAAAGAATAAAAAATGTAATATATCCATCATGAATACGCCAGGCTTAAGATATAGAGTAAAAGAAAGTAACAAAGAAATAGAAAAATCAATTGTGGGCAGTTTGAAACGATAAGCAATATATAGTTAAACATTTTTCTCTTTTCAGTGTTCATCCAAATGGAGTCTATTGTCTCAATATCTTTGTATTTTGGGTCTTGTTTTCTTTTCTGTTAAGTTTGTTTGCCGTGAAGTAGTCTTCCTTTATTATCAAAAGTCTCAATATTTATTTTTTTGAACTTTGGTTTCTGTTTAGTTTGTTGTCGTGGCATGTTCTTCTTGGCTCTAGCTTTTTATCAACCAATCAGCTGTAATTTTCTGTAAACCATCCATTTTTCTCTCTCTCTCTCTCTCTCTCTCTCTCTCTCTCTCTCTCTCTCTCTCTCTCTACACACATGATAGACAGAGAACACTTACTTGACATGAAAATCTAACTTTAGCACTATCTTTAAACGTCCTCCATCGATCATTTGGTGGATAAAATGTTGGTACTAAGCACCAGGTATGAGGAAAATATTGGCTAAATAATCTGTCGAATTCTCCATGCCATACCAATTCCATCCTGAAAATAAGAAGAAAAAACATTCTCACATTAACAAGTGGTTTATTTTTTGCTTACAATACTGCTAGGGGTGTCTAGTCGGTTTCTGCAGAAATAAGATAATAATGTGTATTGTATAATTACGATTTGACCAGATGAACATCTCCAATCAAACCGATGGTGGTAATCTTTTGACTAATTAAGGTAACATTGATTATGGTTCGGGTCTATCAAGCATTCTCTATGTTCTTTTGCGGTTATTTGATAGAAAGAAAGATAATTTTACTTATTCACTGCTGAAACTAATTAATTTAATGAAGAATCAACGGGAATCTCCATTTTATACAAATTTCCATTATACAAAATAGAAAAATATACATGCATATAAATAGTGCTCTTGGTTGAGGGAAACATGGAGGATTCAGTGTCTCATCGAGGGAACATTATCTCCCGAGCAGAGAAGCGAGGGATATAAAGTTCCTGAGGGGAGACAATCCATTCAAGGGCACTACTAGTATTTACTTTATTATACCGAACAAAAAGATGTTTTCTTTTACCTTTTATTCCGACAACATGGAATGTTGACTATGAATAGTTAAAGTCAAGATGCTTGGGAGCTATTAATAAGAACTGGGGGATATATGAACAGAGATTACTCGATTGTTTCAGTGAGTTTTCATGCAAAGTTATGAACATTGCAATATTCCATGACAATGTTAACCGCTGTTTCAAACATTGTGAATTGTTTCATGCCACACTTTCAGAAGTTGAACAATAACAGTTGAAGAAATTTCTGTGAGGTTTAATAACATGTTATATATGTGTATCAAGGGATGTTATATTGCAAAAGATGGGAGTTTTAAACAATGCTTGGAATTTAAAATGAAATCTGAATGTACTTGAAACCACATGACTTGATATCATTTTACATTCTGTGTGTTTCCAATGTCAGTGTTTATAGTCAGTAACCGGAATATGTGTGTCTCCTCTTCTTAAGTCATCATGTTAGAACATGTTCCAGGTTAAAATTGGCTTTTGACAAATGTAACTCTTCAGTGCATGGAAAATAAATTAACGTTATACAACACAGATGGTCTTGGACACTAAACCTGTGAACAACGAAACTAGTGTCAATCAAAAATGTTTGGGGAAATATTAGAGGAAGCCGTGAAATTAAGGAGTTCTTCCATGATTATAAATTTAGCGTACATGTTAGCTGAAGAACGAGATAGAAGTCATTGCTCAATACAGAAGTTGCAATATTCTGAACACGGTTGTTGGACAAGTACCACATGCATGATGGAATTTTCCAAACACCTATGATCTTCGGTTTTATTGGAAATCTGATTAAAAATCGATGTCCAAGGTACTACATCGACACTAAACATATGCAATGTATTCATAACTCTGGAAGATCTGTATAACGCTGTCTTGTCATAATTTCATTACATGTCATATTTTAGGTAAAGTTGCCCTCATTCTCAACAAAAAAGGAAAAAAAAATAACTGAAGATGTTAATGGGATTTTTCTTCAGATGTCTACATTTTTTTCGACGGCGGATATGCGTTTGTTGACAAATGTTTGTATATATTTTGCCATAAAAACCTATGTTAACATTGTTGGCTTGTAAAATAAAACAATATAACAGTCACTTTTTGACAAGTGCCGTGTTTTACATTGACATATAGTGTGTCTTGAATAGGTTTTTAACTCGTATATATGCACAAGACTGTAAGGTGATATTATATAACGGCTTAATACAATATCTCTTATTTAACATACTCTAGGTCAAGGAATTGCTCATAATAGCTGAACATTCAATTATTAAAATTATATATACATAGAAAAATGTTAATAAATGACCTAGTCAAGACAGGGTTTTCAGTCAAAGTGTCCTATCATTTTTTTTCATTACTAATAATTCAATAATTGATTCAAGTTTCAATCAGGTTTATGTATAGTATAAGTAACAACACACAAGTTATATGTAGTGTTAAAGAAGATATGTATGTGTCCTTGTGTGTACTTTACATGTATAATGCATACCGACCGGTATTAGTAAATGTGTTTTCGAAACATAAAAAAAACTTGCTAAAACAGTCTTATTTAATACTGTTAACTGTGAAATTTTAGCGGCAGTTTTATTTTAGCGCTTTTAGCAGTCAGATCTTTCCGCTAAAATACATCTGCGCTAACATTACATATTCTTTTTTCGGAGTTCATGCAAAAAGTTCATTCGCTAAAATTAAACCTCGTTAATTACTTATGGTAAGAAAATTCGCTAAAATAAGTATGCGCTAATATAAAGCAGTTTCGAGCTTCAAAATGTTTTAATGGAAGATCCAGGACCTTTTGCCTTTATTTTTGGCAGGTCCGACATAAAGTTTTGACTGATTGATAGTTTAAGTATCAAGGGTACCAATGTATCAAAAGGTCATGTGACCTGGGGAATTTTGAACCTCTGAATAACCCTTAAAGGTTAAAAACTTTATTTGGTTGCTTACTGCTAGATGCACACTCAAAGATTACATAGCGAATACACGTCCATTTTGATAAAATAAGAAATGATAAGCTTTTAGGATAATTTCGTGATTGATTCGTTTTTTTCATTTTTTAAATTTCAATAAAAAAACAAGGGTTTCGTAAATGGGCTTAACACAACGTACCACAAAAATATCAATATGACTCTTAATAAACTGCTTTGATTAGATATACTCACTCGCCAGTCATGAGGAAGACATCGATATGGCGCAAAGTGTCATTCGCTACAAGTGACTAGACGTCACTAGCACTGCAGTTATGTGGTATTGTAAAAGGTGACATTGGATGAGGTTTCAAGATCTGAAAAGTTTTCTGAACACTATCAAGTAATAAACTGTTAGCAACATGGAAACCACTGATCAACATTGTTTTAGTTACTAAAGATGGCAAGGTTTGTGAAAACGTTTGCCAATTGAATGTCTACTTCTATTGTACAAGTAAGACCACACTTTATAATGACTGTAAGAAAAATGGCCTTGACTTAACAGCGGCAAACATGATGTTGAGGAAAGATACACTGTCATATGATGTTTAATACGTTTGTACAACAATGCCGTATTTACATTTACTACTGTGGTTAAATATGAATCAGTTTTTATATGTGTAAAATTTCATTCAAGATGCTCATCCGCCCATATAGAACTATTGATATCAACATCTTTTTTCACGCAAGGTGTACAAACAAACGTGTATAATGATAGGTTTATCTGAACAGGTAACGAGCGTTATATAGAAATTTTAATATGGAATTACTTTGATATGCGAAATGATAAACAAAAATCTTTAAAACGCATGTTTTATTAGAAATAAGACAACTGAGACAGTAACAAAATAGATACTTTGACTAAATAAAAATACTTTAGTTTCCTACTATAAGTCGTGATAAATATGTCTGTTATTAACATTTATATATACAGATGTACAAGAGTAAACAAAAGTTGTGATGTTACACTGTGGTACAAGGGTACAATGTGGTATACTGTAGTTTGATATACGGGGTTAAAGAAACTGTGTTTTTAGCTCGGGTCAAGATTATTTGCTCAATGAGCTTGGTGATAGAACGCACTCGGTGCAGGATATGTACGCTCCGTCCTTGAGTTAACAAACCATCACAAGTCGCACAATAAACCCGCAATACTGAACATTTAAACACAGAATGTGGCCAAACATGCTCACCGCAAGCAAGAGAAAAACAACTCTGTGGTCACGTTGGGTGGCATTACCAAAGGTTATTTGTACACCTGTGACCTTCAGTTCCTGACATAATTGTATCATACATGTAACTTCAACCGCTTAAGAAAAACTAAGTCTCAAACGTCCAAAGGGAGTTGTTGACCTTATCAGTCGTCTGCTCCAATATGTACAGTAGAATACTTTCCAGGCAAATGTTTAATGATCTGGGTTATAATGTGATTGCCAATATTATACAGGTGATTTAGAACGTGCTTCTTCTATAGCTAGCTGTACTGTGAAAAGGATATTTCAAAAATTGTCTTTACATGAATACCTATAAAATTGAAACAGTTTGGAATGGATAATAATGTCATATTTAGACCCGGAAGTGTCTTTAAATACGAATGATGTTTTATATACACGTAGTCACACTAGTAACGATGTCTAAATAATGACCGTAATAAGTTCTAAACACTTGAAATTTAAAAAAAGAGTAAAACCATATATTTGATATAAAGTATAACAAATCTACATAACGATATATTTTATTGCGAATATAACTCCGATGTTTTATTTAAAACATCACAAGACCGTCGTCACTTTTTGTAAAACATACATTCAAATATTAAAAGTATCATATTACACATGTATGTTCCGGTCCAGTTCCAAGGGGAGACTGACTTTGAAACTTTATCATAATGTAACATAATGCGTGTTTGCTGTGACCTACTTTAAACTCATCTTCAAAGCTTGACTTTCAAATTCTGTCAAGGTTAGAATGACCTTGTAACTAAAATATACTATCAATTCATCGGATATATATCTTGATTTATCTTTCAAATTTAGTTTCGTATTTTAAATACATTATACATTATTTTATTATCAACATTTGACATTGTAAAGTCCGGAGATTGATAACCTTGAATAGCAACGTAATGCGCTTGTATCAATTTTTGGACAACGTTAACTTGTCGGAAGTCAGGATGTAATAGTGCAATCAGTGCTCATTGGTTTCATTGTTACTCTATTCCCAATTTTCTAGATTTAATTTTTAAGTCCGAGGTTTATTACCACGATTCTTTACTTTTTTATTTGGACAAGTAACAATAAATTTTACATATTTAATTCAATCTAATAAGACACAGCTGAATGAAAAAAAACCAGATAAACTAACACAAAAACAAAATATTGCAAAAACAAGATTAAAACTCTAAACCCCTATCTTGCAATATTGGTGTGGTCAGACAAGGTTAAATGTGTCCATCTCTAAACTCTGTCTAGCAATAGAGGGATAAATAGACAATCAAGATTAAATTTACTCATCTCTGAAGCTCAATCTAACAATATAGGAATGGCCAAACAATTTTTAATTTACAAGCTCCGTCTAGAAATGTAGGGATTATCAAACAAGCCAATTAGTTCCATCTTGCATTACAAGAAAGACCAAACAAGAGTAAATTTACAACCCCTGTCTTGTCATACAGGGTTTATCAAATCTCATAAACTACATACAAGTATGTATCAAGCAATACCGGGATGGATGGTCAAACAACATTTAAGATCTCAAATTAGAACAGAACTGTTAACAAATAGGACTCGAAGTTCGACTGTCGAGTGGCCGAGATGGATAGCTAGTGACCGAAAAGTTGCCATGCCGAAATAGATAGCAGCTTCTGATATAAAGCAAACACTGTCGATTCTGCACTAATTCGTTAGCTCAGTATTAAACGTTCGACATGCGGTACTGTATACGTACATACATGCAGGGCATAAACGGTTACCTTAGATATTATCTATACTAAGTTTAAATTTCAGGTATAGTCAATTAGGTATTCCGCGTGTGTAAGCCATATTGAAGAGAAACCGAGAATTTCAGAAAAAGAATGTGAATTTATTACCATATAAAATCCAACCGACTGATCTACAGTGGTATAATTAAAGGAAATTAAATATAAAACATTGGTTGATTATATCTAAATCACTGACCAGTACTGCCCATTGGCTATGTCCTAGGTGACATTGACTACATATGTCCAGAGGTATTGGTCCGTTAAATCGGACTTTTACGTGGAGTGGTCAAGAAGTTATCGAAAGCATTTATCATACTCATCTAGCAGACGTCATTAATATGTCGTCATATTCTCTTATCTGGCTTAATTAATAAGCTTAGCGCCAAGAAGAAAGATTGGAGATTTATTCAGCAGTCCTTGAGATTTATTACTGTGGGAAAATGTAGTTAATGTTGTATTTTGTTCTACTTCTTAATTGTATGCGTTATTAAGCATGAAATAATATACTAGCCTTGTATATTAATGTGTATCCACCACACAGTAGAACTTTGATAAAACACTGGTCCCGGTTTCACAATAATTTTTAAGTAAGTTTTTCCTAAACTTCAATCTGACATCAATAACATTGTTACTTATCAAGATATTTAGGAATTTATGGTGCCATTTTGAAAATCATTTCTATAGCTTTGACCATTTGTTTCAAGAAGGATTATCAAAATTTGCAAAATAAAATTCAAAATGTCTAATATGTATTCTGAACATCATCGTATAATTAACTGCTAGCAAGACAAATATTCAGTACGCAATGATCACCAGCTGTATGTGACCCTACAGGTTAACGTTACTGTAAATGGACAGACGGGTATCACAAAGCACAAAATACCAACACGACGGAACCGCGGCCGTCAGATACAAGTTACATAACTATTGTATTCAATGTGACGCGTTGAATGAGTGCAGAGTAATATGCACCAAGTGGAAATGGTAAACTTGAGCCGAGAAAATTGGTTTAGAACCCCTCGTTATCGGCACCCACCCATAACCCCTCGGCCCCCTTACGAAACAAGCTAAAGAATAACTATGATCAAATTGAGATAAACAGTAGCAGTTATCGTGCATTTTGGCCATATACTCAATGTTACAATGTGATTATAGATATAAAACATGTTAATTTCCCCTGGAATATATAATTTATTGGTCCTTTTTAAACAAGCCAAAATGGCCAGGTAAATTAATATGTATGCATTTATGCACATTTAAATTTATGACATTAATAAATGTAGCTGTTTATTTGACATTTTCAGACATTTTTCAGGTTGCGTTGCCATAAAATTATTTCCTCGTATGCTCTCTCTCTCTCTCTCTCTCTCTCTCTCTCTCTCTCAAAAAGTAAATTTGAGTGTGTTAGATGTCAACGAAGAGTTCATTTGTCAATTGATGTATGCGGAACGGAGAAATGACTTGTATATATTATAACCATGACAACAGTAATTTAATGTACATGTTGAAGGGTTTTATAGTAAACAATCTCATCCTAGTACCTGTAATTAAGGGGAAATAAATTCACACCTCAAAGATTCTAAATGATATAAAACATTCCAGTAATTGCTTCTATGTCTGTAATCAAACTTCGGAATCTTCACATTTTGTTAAACTAAATCGAAAACATTAGTATCCCTTAACCTTCTAATAGCATGTGAAGACTGCAAGGAACCCCCTCTCTCTCTCTCTCTCATAAAGCAATGGACAACAGAGTACATTTTGGACAAACATTCTCAAAGGGAATGTTTTATTACCCAGGAAGAGGAAGGAAAGGGTGTAATGATTGCTATTGTGCCCAGTCAATATTCATTAGTTTTGTCATTTATGGGATGGTGGAGGGAACCGAAATATTCGGAGAAAAAAAACTGACCTTGGTTATTAATTTTACAAACTTTTCACACTAGCAACTCTCACGAGTGCGCTTCGAACCAGGTCGGTGCAAGGCACCCTTATTCGAGCTGGTTGGTGCGAGACAATCTGGTTCGAACCTGGCCCGTGAGAGGCACTCTCATTCGAGTTACCCGGTGCTTAGCACTCTAATTCAAACCTAGCCAGTGAGAGATACTCTGATTCGAACCTGCCAGTGAGAAACTCTGATCTTAACCGATGAGGTTTATCATGACAGTAGAGTAATCTATAACACGATTTTTTAATCTGAAATTGAGCGGACTTTATCTTTGGTAGTTTTCCTAAACTGGGGGTATGCTAAGAGGTACCTCCTTACTATGCAGATCACGTTGTAGTACATACAGATAAAATCACATCATAGTTCTAGTTACTGTCCCTATGACGAAATACGAGCTACCTCAACTATCATCTGATCAGGGTGTTTTAAAGGACTTCGTGACGTGGTTTAATTTGATTTAAACATTGTATAAAGATTTAAACATTAACTTTGATTTTATACTGAAAATATAGAAAGTAAACAATAGAAACAATCTTTACTGAAAATAGTACACATTTGAGTAAATTGAACATCTTCTAATAAAAAGAAGACCTTGAAGCGATCAAGATAAGTGAAATAATTCTTATTTCGGCGTAAAACACAATTCTTCCACCAATCCATATATTTATTTAAAGCACGGTAACTACACATGCTTTATGATTAATATACAACGTACCCAGTGATAAGCTTGAGGAGTTTGTTAAATTGTTGTGGAAAGTATGATTTATATAATTTATTACAAGTGAGAGATCCTGGTATTTTGTCGTCTGCTAAAAGTAATTTAAAACTAAAATATTCTAAAATGTTAAATGTATTCTTATTTCATTTTTTTTTTCCTTTTTGTATTTTCTTATTGCCTGATAGATTTCTTACAATTTTATATTTGAAATCGTTAAAATTAGAGGACATGGAGAATTCATAAAACAGGATGTATTTTTCTCAGGTGAGCAGACGACCAACGTTACAAAATGAAATATGACAACCACGAGTTTTACAAGTATTACCTAATATTTCACGCAATGTGACATGGTTTATGCAAATGCAGCCAGATTAAGACAAAGTTTATACAGGGAGGGTAAACATATTAAAATTTATTACTCATTTTAATTCTGCAAAAAGGTCAAAAATTGTAAAACTTAGCTTGTTACTCATTTCTTCTGCAAAAGGTCAAAACTGAGAAATTTATTACACAATTTGGTAAGATAATGCACCTCTGCAAAAAGACCAAAATGTGAAAATAGATTTATTACTCATTTTAGCAGGAAAATAGACATGAATTAGACTGTACCCTTGGCAATTTAGTGATCCGTTCATCACAGCTATTTTTGGATTTTAATGAAATAAAAATAGCACATGACTATTTCTATTCTAGTATAGACAGTTTAAAAATCAAAAATAACTCGTACCACGCTTTAAGGTATGTGTCAGTTTTATTCTCAAATGGAAAAATAAAATCAGGTTTTAAACACATTGCATATGTCATTGTCAAATATGTATATTCTGAATCTTGAACTTCCTTCTTAGGTCTTTCAGCTTTCTTTTTTACAAAAGTTTATAATTTACCAGCGAAAAGAGAATTGTGGTTTTAAGGACATTATTCATTATATCAACTGACGAAAAAATCGTGTTTTTGAGGACAATATTCATGATACCACCGACGAAAGAAATCGTGGTTTTGACGACAATGTTTATAACATCATCAGCGAAAAAGAAAATCGTGGTTTTAAGGACAATATTCAGTACATCAACTGACGAAAAAATCGTGGTTTAGGACAGTATCACTGATAAAAGAAAATCGTGGTTTTAAGGACAATATTCATAATACATGTTGTCTGGTGAAATAATACATTTCGTCTAATGCTGTATTTTTCACTGGTTGTCACATTAATACGACAAGTAGAGATTTATTTTGGTAGAAGATGTTCGTAATTCCTAGTTACCTGACGGTCTGACAGTGTGTATAGTATTATGTTATAGTATTATGTATTTAGTCGGTAGTCATACATGTTGACATACTGATGAGTGTTTCCATATCAGTTTTCCTTTCAATATTTAACTTTAATTAAATGTATGTAAATATAAAGACAAAAAGATCGCATTACAAGTCCGGTAACTCAGGGATATAAAGCTAACATCAACATTCAGATTTACACGATACTGTACACATATTAATGATTATGAAAGGTCAGACCTCCCGTCCAAGTTACCAGCATATCTATGCAGGTAAAACAACTAAAGCATACTCCAACATACAGCTAACTATACACAGAAGATAAAACAAAATTTAAGCATACCTTTGAGATAATAGAAGTCCCAAATCCTTGTCTCCATAGTTAATTAAGTGCATAATTCCTGGACTTAATGTCATTGGTGCCACAGGATTTACTGGACTTACACCCGGACTGACCACCGGACTCACCCCGGGGCTGATCCCGGGGCTCACCGGCTGTGTGACCGGTGGGGTCAGTGTATAGATCATCGTTTCTCCTAAAATCGACTCCAGTTGGACTGTTTAAGTGAACACTTTAAAATTAAAAACCTGGCCGTTTTGGTCACTTCACCAGAGAATTGTGATAACTTTTGGCTAGAAGAAGTAATGTTGTACTGAGTCAGATATTATCTGTGTGTCCAGTTACTTGTAAATGTCCCTGGGGATATTACTAACGGTAAACAGTCTTCCTTCTTGCAAAATGATTATAATTTCTTTTTCGTTTCCTTTAAGTAGAGTCGTTTTAATTGACTTTCCTGCAGGTGCTCTTATTAATGTTGATAATTAATAATTTCTCTACTAAAATACTGTGGTATATCCCTGTAAACTTGATGTACATCCATATATAAATAATAAACAGTTAAATTTAAAATCTAAAATAATAATACAAAAGTTTTAAGTAAACTTATGAAGAGATCATCAAAACAATATATGTGATAGAAGATACATCTATCTAGTATATATACACTTCTTTAAAGTCTCGTTACAGGTGTTTTACGGTTGTAACAATCCGACTCAGTCGTTGACTTTTCACCAACTGACAAATTCGTCCTATATGTCCTGTATATATATTTAATATACTATCTCTTGCTTCACTGGCTCTCCTCGTCCTCAAAATAGAAAAAGTTCAAACACAGAGGTTATATACATAAATGTAAGAACAAATATCCCAAATATCGAACCCCTCAAGTTTACATACTCCAACCGGTGGAGCAGAGGCATGTGTATACATAAAACTTTATATCTGGGCTACCTTTTACATACTTTATTTAAATATCTTATATTACCTTTGTATTTGAATTGTACTCGTATATTTACAGAAAAACGCTTATTTACTGAAGAAACGATTGCGCAATTTCAAGTGCTTGTTTAAAATAAATCATAATCTAATGAAGTGGATGATACAGGAATTGTGACAAAACTCGAACTGGCCTGATAAAACATACATTTACATGTATTTTACATGGGCAAACAAAAAAGCATTATGTTTATCAGAATTTAAAAAATAACCATAATGCAAAAATATTGTGCATACATATTGCATATCATTGTAAATTAAATTGTGACAAAATTTGACTTCTTAAATTTATAGGTACAGATAAAATATCTTTTAATATCTGTTCTTGTGGATTTACTCAAAATCTTTTTGTTTGAAATCAGATCAATTTTAATAAGATTATAAGGATAAATGACACTTTAATATCTTCTGTAATAACCTGGCTTGTTTGAAAGCGAGAAAATTCTATTACTTTTAGACATGTATTTCTTGGTAGATTTCAATAACGCACCATATACATTTTCATACTATTTAGTGTTATTTATATCAAAAACTCGCAAAGGAATTATTCTTAAAAAATCAATTGAAAAAAAAGAAATAAAAAATTTAAAAAAAAATAAAAAAGAAGAAAAAACCAGGGGAAAAATTATGAAAGAAAAAGGGAAAGAAGTGTTGCAAAATTTATTAATCTTTACTTGAAGTCTAAGTAGGCACCGATCACGGATTGTACAACAAGGTATATATTATCGATATATCGCATTTTAACCTGCAAGTGACGTGGCATAAGTAGGCATTTATTTATTGTTTAAACGTCAGCTAAATTAAAATATATTTTATGCAAATCACGAAAAGACATTTCAAGATCCAACAAGTTTAATAAGAGCGTTATCTGAAACCACTGGTAATGGCAGACAACTGATGGCTTCTCAGTGTTTGTTGTAAGTGTGACCTTACCGAACACACCAATGCTGACGTTCGAATTCTAGTATATGCAGTGTGTATGGTTCAAAGCACACAATGGTGAAGTTCAACGACAGATAAATGATGGCTTCTCCGTGTGTAAGTGTGACGGTACCAAACACACCAATGCAGACTTTCTAGTATATACAGTGAGTTTTGTACAAAGCACACAATGGTGAAGTTCAAAGACAGACAAATGATGACTTTCCGTGTGTAAGTGTGACGGTACCAAACACACCAATGCAGACTTTCTAGTATATACAGTGAGTTTGTACAAAGCACACAATGGTGAAGTTCAAAGACAGACAAATGATGACTTTCAGTGTGTAAGTGTGACGGTACCAAACACACCAATGCAGACTTTCTAGTATATACAGTGAGTTTGGTACAAAGACACAATGGTGAAGTTCAAAGACAGACAAATGATGACTTTCAGTGTGTAAGTGTGACGGTACCAAACACACCAATGCAGACTTTCTAGTATATACAGTGAGTTTGTACAAAGCACACAATGGTGAAGTTCAAAGACAGACAAATGATGACTTTCAGTGTGTAAGTGTGACGGTACCAAACACACCAATGCAGACTTTCTAGTATATACAGTGAGTTTTGTACAAAGCACACAATGGTGAAGTTCAAAGACAGACAAATGATGACTTTCAGTGTGTAAGTGTGACGGTACCAAACACACCAATGCAGACTTTCTAGTATATACAGTGAGTTTTGTACAAAGCACACAATGGTGAAGTTCAAAGACAGACAAATGATGACTTTCAGTGTGTAAGTGTGACGGTACCAAACACACCAATGCAGACTTTCTAGTATATACAGTGAGTTTGGTACAAAGCACACAATGGAAGTTCAAAGACAGACAAATAATGACTTTCAGTGTGTAAGTGTGACGGTACCAAACACACCAATGCAGACTTTCTAGTATATACAATGAGTTTGGTACAAAGCACACAATGGTGAAGTTCAAAGACAGACAAATGATGACTTTCAGTGTGTAAGTGTGACGATACCAAACACACCAATGCAGACTTTCTAGTATATACAGTGAGTTTGTACAAAGCACACAATGCTGAAGTTCAAAGACAGACAAATATGACTTTCAGTGTGTAAGTGTGACGGTACCAAACACACCAATGCAGACTTTCTAGTATATACAGAGTTTGGTACAAAGCACACAATGGTGAAGTTCAAAGACAGACAAATGATGACTTTCAGTGTGTAAGTGTGACGGTACCAAACACACCAATGCAGACTTTCTAGTATATACAGTGAGTTTGGTACAAAGACACAATGGTGAAGTTCAAAGACAGACAAATGATGACTTTCAGTGTGTAAGTGTGACGGTACCAAACACACCAATGCAGACTTTCTAGTATATACAGTGAGTTTGGTACAAAGCACACAATGGTGAAGTTCAAAGACAGACAAATATGACTTTCAGTGTGTAAGTGTGACGGTACCAAACACACCAATGCAGACTTTCTAGTATATACAGTGAGTTTGGTACAAAGAACACAATGGTGAAGTTCAAAGACAGACAAATGATGACTTTCAGTGTGTAAGTGTGACGGTACCAAACACACCAATGCAGACTTTCTAGTATATACAGTGAGTTTGGTACAAAGAACACAATGGTGAAGTTCAAAGACAGACAAATGATGACTTTCAGTGTGTAAGTGTGACGGTACCAAACACACAATGCAGACTTTCTAGTATATACAGTGAGTTTTGTACAAAGACACAATGGTGAAGTTTAAAGACAGACAAATGATGACTTTCAGTGTGTAAGTGTGACGGTACCAAACACACCAATGCAGACTTTCTAGTATATACAGTGAGTTTTGTACAAAGCACACAATGGTGAAGTTCAAAGACAGACAAATGATGACTTTCAGTGTGTAAGTGTGACGGTACCAAACACACCAATGCAGACTTTCTAGTATATACAGTGAGTTTGTACAAAGCACACAATGGTGAAGTTCAAAGACAGACAAATGATGACTTTCAGTGTGTAAGTGTGACGGTACCAAACACACCAATGCAGACTTTCTAGTATATACAGTGAGTTTGGTACAAAGCACACAATGGTGAAGTTCAAAGACAGACAAATGATGACTTTCAGTGTGTAAGTGTGACGGTACCAAACACACCAATGCAGACTTTCTAGTATATACAGTGAGTTTTGTACAAAGCACACAATGGTGAAGTTCAAAGACAGACAAATGATGACTTTCAGTGTGTAAGTGTGACGGTACCAAACACACCAATGCAGACTTTCTAGTATATACAGTGAGTTTGGTACAAAGCACACAATGCTGAAGTTCAAAGACAGACAAATAATGACTTTCAGTGTGTAAGTGTGACGGTACCAAACACACCAATGCAGACTTTCTAGTATATACAATGAGTTTGGTACAAAGCACACAATGGTGAAGTTCAAAGACAGACAAATGATGACTTTCAGTGTGTAAGTGTGACGGTACCAAACACACCAATGCAGACTTTCTAGTATATACAGTGAGTTTTGTACAAAGCACACAATGGTGAAGTTCAAAGACAGACAAATGATGACTTTCAGTGTGTAAGTGTGACGGTACCAAACACACCAATGCAGACTTTCTAGTATATACAGTGAGTTTGGTACAAAGCACACAATGCTGAAGTTCAAAGACAGACAAATGATGACTTTCAGTGTGTAAGTGTGACGGTACCAAACACACCAATGCAGACTTTCTAGTATATACAGTGAGTTTGGTACAAAGCACACAATGCTGAAGTTCAAAGACAGACAAATGATGACTTTCAGTGTGTAAGTGTGACGGTACCAAACACACCAATGCAGACTTTCTAGTATATACAGTGAGTTTGGTACAAAGCACACAATGGTGAAGTTCAAAGACAGACAAATGATGACTTTCAGTGTGTAAGTGTGACGGTACCAAACACACCAATGCAAACTTTCTAGTATATACAGTGAGTTTGGTACAAAGAACACAATATTAATGGTGAAGTTCAAAGACAGACAAATGATGACTTTCAGTGTGTGAGTGTGACGGTACCAAACACACCAATGCAGACTTTCTAGTATATACAGTGAGTTTGGTACAAAGAACACAATATTAATGGTGAAGTTTAAAGACAGACAAATGATGACTTTCAGTGTGTAAGTGTGACGGTACCAAACACACCAATGCAGACTTTCTAGTATATACAGTGAGTTTTGTACAAAGCACACAATGGTGAAGGTCAAAGACAGACAAATGATGACTTTCAGTGTGTAAGTGTGACGGTACCAAACACACCAATGCAGACTTTCTAGTATATACAGTGAGTTTGGTACAAAGCACACAATGGTGAAGTTCAAAGACAGACAAATGATGACTTTCAGTGTGTAAGTGTGACGGTACCAAACACACCAATGCAGACTTTCTAGTATATACAGTGAGTTTGGTACAAAGAACACAATATTAATGGTGAAGTTTAAAGACAGACAAATGATGACTTTCAGTGTGTAAGTGTGACGGTACCAAACACACCAATGCAGACTTTCTAGTATATACAGTGAGTTTGGTACAAAGCACACAATGGTGAAGTTCAAAGACAGACAAATAATGACTTTCAGTGTGTAAGTGTGACGGTACCAAACACACCAATGCAGACTTTCTAGTATAAACAGTGAGTTTGGTACAAAGAACACAATATTAATGGTGAAGTTCAAAGACAGACAAATGATGACTTTCAGTGTGTAAGTGTGACGGTACCAAACACACCAATGCAGACTTTCTAGTATATACAGTGAGTTTGGTACAAAGCACACAATGGTGAAGTTCAAAGACAGACAAATGATGACTTTCAGTGTGTAAGTGTGACGGTACCAAACACACCAATGCAGACTTTCTAGTATATACAGTGAGTTTTGTACAAAGCACACAATGGTGAAGTTCAAAGACAGACAAACGATGACTTTCAGTGTGTAAGTGTGACGGTACCAAACACACCAATGCAGACTTTCTAGTATATACAGTGAGTTTGGTACAAAGCACACAATGCTGAAGTTCAAAGACAGACAAATGATGACTTTCAGTGTGTAAGTGTGACGGTACCAAACACACCAATGCAGACTTTCTAGTATATACAGTGAGTTTTGTACAAAGCACACAATGGTGAAGTTCAAAGACAGACAAATGATGACTTTCAGTGTGTAAGTGTGACGGTACCAAACACACCAATGCAGACTTTCTAGTATATACAGTGAGTTTTGTACAAAGCACACAATGCTGAAGTTCAAAGACAGACAAATAATGACTTTCAGTGTGTAAGTGTGACGGTACCAAACACACCAATGCAAACTTTCTAGTATATACAGTGAGTTTGGTACAAAGAACACAATATTAATGGTGAAGTTCAAAGACAGACAAATGATGACTTTCAGTGTGTAAGTGTGACGGTACCAAACACACCAATGCAGACTTTCTAGTATATACAGTGAGTTTGGTACAAAGCACACAATATTAATGGTGAAGTTCAAAGACAGACAAATGATGACTTCTCCGTGTGTAAGTGTGACGGTACCAAACACACCAATGCAGACTTTCTAGTATATACAGTGAGTTTAGTACAAAGCCCACAATGCTGAAGTTCGAAGACAGACAAATGATGACTTACTGATATATTTTATTTTGCAAGTTTGGTACTTGGCATACAATGTCGAAATTTAAGGACAACCCACAAATACATTGCAATTTTTGTCCGTTGTAAGTATGGTACTGAGTATACAATGGTAAAGTTTAAGGACAGACCACAAATACCTTGCTATTTATTGTCCGTTGTAAGTGTGGTACCGAGTATACAGTGGTGAAGTTTAAGGTTAGACCACAAATACCTTGCTATTTATTGTCCGTTGTAAGTTTAAGGACAGACCACAAATACCTTGCTATTTATTGCCCGTTGTAAGTGTGGTACCGACTATACAATGGTGAAGTTTAAGGACAGACCACAAATACCTTGCTATTTATTGTCCGTTGTAAGTGTGGTACCGATTATACAATGGTGAAGTTTAAGGACAGACCACAAATACCTTGCTATTTATTGTCCGTTGTAAGTGTGGTACTGAGTATACAATGGTGAAGTTTAAGGACAGACCACAATTACCTTGCTATTTATTGTCCGTTGTAAGTACAATGGTGAAGTTTAAGGACAGACCACAAATACCTTGCTATTTATTGTCCGTTGTAAGTGTGGTACTGAGTATACAATGGTAAAGTTTAAGGACAGACCACAAATACCTTGCTATTTATTGTCCGTTGTAAGTGTGGTACCGAGTATACAATGGTGAAGTTTAAGGACAGACCACAAATACCTTGCTATTTATTGTCCGTTGTAAGTGTGGTACCGAGTATACAATGGTGAAGTTTAAGGACAGACCACAAATACCTTGCTATTTATTGTCCGTTGTAAGTGTGGTACCGAGTATACAATGGTGAAGTTTAAGGACAGACCACAAATACCTTGCTATTTATTGTCCGTTGTAAGTGTGGTACTGAGTATACAATGGTGAAGTTTAAGGACAGACCACAAATACCTTGCTATTTATTGTCCGTTGTAAGTACAATGGTGAAGTTTAAGGACAGACCACAATTACCTTGCTATTTATTGTCCGTTGTAAGTACAATGGTGAAGTTTAAGGACAGACCACAAATACCTTGCTATTTATTGTCCGTTGTAAGTGTGGTACTGAGTATACAATGGTAAAGTTTAAGGACAGACCACAAATACCTTGCTATTTATTGTCCGTTGTAAGTGTGGTACCGAGTATACAATGGTGAAGTTTAAGGACAGACCACAAATACCTTGCTATTTATTGTCCGTTGTAAGTGTGGTACCGAGTATACAATGGTGAAGTTTAAGGTTAGACCACAAATACCTTGCTATTTATTGTCCGTTGTAAGTGTGGTACCGAGTATACAATGGCGAAGTTTAAGGACAGACCACAAATACCTTGCTATTTATTGTCCGTTGTAAGTACAATGGTGAAGTTTAAGGACAGACCACAATTACCTTGCTAGTGTCTGTGGTAGGTTTGATACCGGACCTACAATAGTTTTTAAAGCGCTGAGCGGGATGTTTTACTTATTATAAGAACAAGGTTGACAAAATAATTACGTCAAAGTCAAAACCAAAGTCACATAGAACGTACTTGATTACTTAAATTAATATCAATTACAGTCAAACCTGCCTTAAAGGCCACCTCTATATAAGGGTTACCTGCTTATAAAGACCAGAAGAATTGAATCCCAATTGTTCTTTATTCATACTATTTGACCTGTATATAAAGGCCACTTTTACTGGTTCCCTTTGGTTACCTTTATATACAGGTTTGACTATATTTGATATTTATATTCGTTTCAAAAGTTTAAAAATCCATGATACTTTCTACCAGATATATTTTGACAAATTAGAAAAGAAGAAGAAAAAAGCCCGCTGGTTTTATCTCTCGTGTTAACACATAGCGAAGCTATAGAATTATTGAATATATTATTTTAATTTATTTTGTCAGAGAACAGCGCCATACACTGTAACGTTTATGCGAAACAATTATTTCCATTGGGTATTGAATTGCAAAAACATTTCTGCGAAATTGCAACGTAAACGCTTTCCAAAACGTTCCACTCAAACGTTAAGAGGTATGAATAACGTGTTAGGCTGGTGAACTCCACAAGCTTTGTACCAGAAATCCCAGTCTGATGATAAACTTATTAAATATACATTTAACGTCTTAAGGATTTGATGTTCTGGTTACACTTTGTATTATACTGTTGTGTTTGTGTATAAATTCCAGATAAACCGGTAATACTAGTCAATATTTAAGAGATAAACAAAATCGCTAAATAAATAACACATAAAAAGTTAAAAGGTATAGAAAAATATACAAATGACCTATAGTTGTATATCATAACCCGGATCATATATTCGATTATTGTTAAAAACATGTACTAACAGTCGTAGCTCAATGGGCATTATTGGTGTAAAACAAAACCTTTTTTGCAAATACAAAAACGATAAAATGTAAAGAAACAGCAAATTTCAAAGTAGGTGCATCGGTGAGCAAGTGGTTCAGGTGTTAGCAGTCATATTTCATTTGGTTTGACCCAGGAATGAGAATAATAGAATCTATCATGAGTATCCATGTAGGATAGGGAAATCTCACCCGAGGGGTTGAATATTTCAGTCAGAGACGAGGCTTGCATAAACTAGAAAACAAAGTCATTTATTCTAATCTCCCAAAATAAACATTTGAAATGCAGTAAAAATATCTAAATTTTGGAGACTCGGGTGTCATGATATGACGTCATTCAATTGTCCTTTGATTGTGACGTCACTGAAAGCCGCACCGGCACGTGGAGGTGAAAATAGAAATTTCTTCCATCGTTTCTTCAAGCGGAAATCTATATCTCAAACATAGGAAGATGGAAGAAAATATTTTTCCTTTTTAAACTGAGTGGTCTGCAATGCTTATCTGTATCATTAGAGGCCTAAAGGAAACTTTAAGAACGTGTGCACTGGTGAAACATATCAAAAACCGTTGAGCAAAAATTTGTGCACCACATGAACTTGTTTGAGGTTATTTTGACAATAGTATATCACCTTGGTACCATTTTACAAGGACCTCTTTGAAACTATAAAAATGTACAATCATGTATAACCTTAAAGATACAATACAAACATAGATGTAAAGTTATCCATTGACGTAATAACATCTCATTGTAAATAATTGCAGCATTAGTCTTATATTGCGCATATGATACTGTTTTTTTTAAATAGAAAATTAATTCGCTTAATTTGCAAGAAAACTTCACATCGGGTTTTTTGTCAACATGTATGTATCGTCAAAAGTAAATAAATAAATAAACAAATAAATAAATAAATAAATAAATAAACAAATAAATAAATAAATAAATAAATAAATAAATAAATAAGGAGAATATAAAAATATTTCAACACTTTTCATCTTCTTTTAATTATTTAATAAATAATTACCAAGTGAGCTCGTTTGAAAAAAAATAACTTGAGATCAAACTTTAACAGGTGTTTCGTTCTGTGAAAATTATCCAAATTGTTTGTAAAGATTCTGCAGACTTCTTGCTAATTCATTTTTTGGAAGCTCTGTTATTTTATTTTATTATTATTGTTACGTTTTTTTGTAGGTTTTGATATCTCCAAACTTATAGTTATATTGGATAATGTATTCTTTTTCATTGATTCAGATAAGGTTTTAAGACAAAGGCATAGGAACAAACCTAGCCTACGCATTTACTTGTTAATTAAGTCTTTAGAATATATTGCTATATCAAATTGTAACCTTGCAAAGAACATTTGTAAGTCGTTTGGATAATGCTATGACAATGGAAATTAACTTTAGTATGACATTTCATGAAGACAATGAAGTGAGCAAACAGACTGAAGATAACCTGGGGGTTAACACTGAGGATCAAATATTCACAATATTTTTTTACAAAGTGCATCACTCTATCTTCACCGAATACTCCTCCTCACTTTTAAAATGTTCGCATCTGATACCGTAATTACTCAGTTTTGGCTACGTATGTTTTCTCCTGCATGTATAACACGTCAAACATTATGTCATATACCATTTTTTTAAATGTATTTTATGATTAAATTAAAAAAATGGTATATGACAATTATATATAAGGCTTTCCCTATTATGATATTTATAGAAATATGAACATATTCTTCTAATATTCATAGTTTTAAGACGAATAAGGGTACTTTATGAAAAGATTAATTGGCTTTCATAATGTCATAATGAAAATTAAAATATTTTTTATTGCCAGTATCCCTCTATATATACAAACAACTCACACAACGCAGAAGCGTCAACTTACAACACAACTACATGTATTGCAATACAAGAAACCTATGTGTTAGCAAAACAACATGTACTTTGGCTACAGTCAACGTAACCAAGAACACATAATCAAAAACAAACATACTAATCCATGTCCGAATCAGAATCCAGAAGCAAAGTAAAAACTGACAAGTTATAAAACACACGTTAACTTCCAACAGGGAAGTGAGGCCGGTTGCTAAGGAAGGGTAAGCACCTTCTGTTTAGCTAGCTACACCCGCCACGTTTGTAACTATTATAAGTAAAATTGGACATCAAAATTGAATTGAAAAATCACTAAACAATGCATCTTATTATACAGGATCCCATTTCCAAAGTTTCCTATAAATAAATATGACATTGTGTATTTGATTTTTGAAAATAAAATAAAATAGAAGAAAAGAAGTAAATCCATGCATTCAATGTGCATGTAGGATGACAACTTTATAATATTAAGGATTATAAGTTATATTAATTGTCCATTGTAGAAACATCAGTACTAGATAAATTTACGGAAACACTGGCGGAAGGAAGTAATTTTGTTGACAGTTTTTGTTTTAACGGGATCAAATACCTGTTGACATCCCTCTCCCATTGTTTTTTAACATGTGACATTATGTTGTTAACAGATGACTTCTAAGTAACACATGTGTTTGACTCTAATGTGCTCGCACCTGTGATAATCATGAGCAATTAAAAAGAAACAAAATGTTTTTTCTTGTAATGAGTTCAATGACGTTTATTATCAAAAACGTAAAAATATTTTAATTTAAAGTTTTCAATTTGAAGCTTAACCATTTTTAACATTTGTTTTAGATATTCATAGCAAGCATGACCCAGTACACCCATTTACGCAATATTTTCGGGATTTCGAAATCTTACATCATTTTTAATGTTTGGGGTTTTACAATCACGTGTCATACAGTAGTTATCAGAGATTGTGTACCCAACCATACATCAAGCACATGTTAATAGTGTTTATTAGTATTATATTTGGTATCTACTAAATAGTTCTAGAACATATAAAGTACCCGTTATTTTAGCCGTGTAACAAGTTTATTTTCTAATTTATCTTTTCAACTGTTTGCGTTTTATTGTAGAACAGATATCAATGTAATTAAACTATTAAACTATGTCATACAAACAAACGAAAAAATTATAAGAAAGCAAAGCAACACATATAGAGACCACTCATTCCCAAACTCTCCACCGTCACTGGGCAGTAGGTACAGGTTTTCAGGTCACGTACACGTATATCAATACGAAGCAGACATATCATGATGAAAGTTCCAAATAAATGTAGATTTATTTTTCTTTTACAATATGCTAACAGTTTTGTAATATTGTATGCTTTTCATGCGTCTCAGTTCGCATGTCTGAAAATATTTTAGGTAGTTCTTGAAACATATACAGACGTTGCAAAATATCTTAAAATAGAACAAAGTTTTTGTTATAAAACGAGAACAAACACATTCAGAAAAAGTAGAAATGGTATATAAAACATAAATATTAAGTATAGGAAAGCAGCATAGATTTGAATGAAATAGTATCAAGCACGAGGTTGTTAAGTCATCATCACGCCTGTGAATGCGTTTATCATTTCATTTTGTGCATATTCATTATGAATTAGCATATAGGGTTGTGTCTATGATTATATAAATGATGTAAATGTTATCAATTAGAGGTCATTTTATAGAACTTTGTCTAAGGATCATACCTGACGCACAAATTATTTATATTAGTTCAAACGTAAACATATATTAAACTGCTGAATTTGTTTGTCTTTAAGTGAGATATGACGAAATAGTTCAGTATCTGTTTTTAATGATATGCTCGATAAAACTAAGGGGTTAATAATACATTTATATCCAAAATCGGTTACACAATCGCTATACGTGTTCTCATGTCTGGTACTTGGAATTTAAATTTTGCAATGTCAAAATTAATAGAAAAGGATGCACATTATATCGGCATTGGTTCTCATGATAAAAAATACATATTTTATATTAAGAATTACAAGTTGTCTGAATTTAAACAACGGAAAAGTGAAGCTATAGAAAATCGTTAAAATGGATACCGCTAGGCAGGGTACTAATAAATACTGTTGGATCAAATTCCCCATATGCCACAATCTGAAAAGTATTTCGTAATCGTTATTTGGTATTTCAGAATTTACATAGTGCTGATCTTCATTATTTGATCAGAATATAAACCGTAATAGTGTTGTATATTTATTATATAATGAAGAGATAAGCATTGTTAATCGATAGGAGGTGCTGGAGCACCAAGCATCACTTCCTTGGTGTGGGGATTTCGTTTTAAATTCAATTTACCAGTTTTCAATTTTTTTTACTTTCATTTTGGAAAGTTTGATTGGAACATTGACTGATATCTTTGTTTTTGATTTATTTTTCTAATCTCTCATAATTATGAAATCAGTAGGAACAGCTTGAACCCAGACGGTGTTAAATTAAAGGTGTAACCATTTAAATTTGTTGAGTTTTATAATGGCAGACACTAAACTAAAATGTGCTTAAAAACTTTTATGAACTCCTTTCAAAACTGTTTTGCGACATGGGATTTTCCCTGATTTCGATTTCATTATTACGTACGATTTTACATTGTGTGTTTCAAAGCAACATGTAGATCTATGAATATTTCGAAGAACTAAACTGCTCTCTAAAAATCCAGATTGACAAGACTTAATTAATGGGTCATTTTCAGGGTATGTGAACTATTTTTGTATTTTACAGACGTTCGATATTTATCATGATATGACTTGTGAAGATATTTTTATTTCACCACTTACCACAAGCCCTGAGTGTTTATTTATTAGATAGTTAGTAGGCAAAACTACTTAATAATTGACAGAGAAGAAAATAAAACAAATATAAATGACATTATTAATCAGCGTTATCGTACTGTCAAATCAAACTCAGATATATATTATGTAGGTCAGTCTCATTTGCGTATCTCCATATCTTATTGCTATTGTCTACTTTGTATATATGTAGAGAAATTTTGAGATTGTCTGAACTCAAAACTGGACATTTGGCCCTCAACATGGAACACTGCAATGATCTCACGAAAACGACGGCGACACAGATAGCGTAAGACAACCATAAAACACGTTAGTGAAACGCATCACTTTGAACTTTAACATTTTCTAATTTTTTCCAAAGTTCAAACTTAAGAATCAATTTAAGAACGAGCTTACGAGCTCAAAAACGTTTTCGTTATCGGGGGAGGGGACGGGGAGGGGGGGGGGCGAAGGGGCTTAAAATACCGGTAAAACATGGAACTCGATTGCGTTTATGAAGGGATTTCTATTTCCGCCACTGAAATTCGAATCCTGTATTTTGTCGTTGTCTCGTAATTTAGCATTTATCACAGATTTCAATTTCTAAAACAGTTTTATCATTATCAATGAAAACCATAATATTAGCTATCACGTGACATCATACTCAATATTTTTCTCTTAAACACAAAGAATCTGATTATTAATTATCATATTTATTAATTCCCTGAACATTTTTGTAGCCAAATTCGTGGGCCGACAGCCATAAAACTAACAGAAAAGGTGTGAATCTTGTTATTTTGTGGGAAATGGAGTTACATTTATGAAGACAAATCTTTGTTTCCCTGTCAAAGTGATACTATAAATAAATGTTATATTAAGTTATATATTTAACATAATGTCCCCCAACCAAATCACTTGTCAAGAAATATATCACTGTATTATCTAAGGGGAGACAAGTTACCCATAAATTAAACTGAAATATCTGCACATTTATAGTGTCTTTCTGACATAGACCGGGATATTTGTGTTTGATTAAACACATGCGTAAATAAAGTGATTTGTAGCTGACATTTTCTTGACAAGCGCAAAAAAAAAAAAAAAAAAAAAAAAAAAAAAAAAATGAACAGCTAAATATCCCCGCCACCAACATTAACAAGGGTTTAATGTTTTTCCGCGATCTTGGCCTTTCTGATATGACCTTTGTTCAAGGTCATGACACATCTTTGGACCATGTAGATTATTAATGTAAAGTTTTATGACAGTCATGAAAAAGAATTATAAATTGATTTTACACGGACAAATAGACAGATGGACATGGTGATTGCGATATTTCCCTCAAACTAGTTTGCGGGGGGTGTTTGTATATTTAATTGACTTGACTCAGGCTGACCAATTCGAAGGATTTATCCGTTTTTGATGGATTTGTACCATAAAAACGGATAGACAGCTGACGGATAAAATGAAAAAGTCAAATCAGACAATTTTTACAATTTTTGACGTTTTTTTTAAATTAAAAGTACTAAAAATTCGGACTTATTGTCTAGAAATTGTACCAAAACTCAATAAAGAAGTACCTAAATGGCAACCTTACACACTAAAAAATGTACCAATCTGGACAAATAGATAAATTTGATTGGTAAGCATATTAACTAGTTGTATAACTCCAGAATTTGGACGGGTAAATATGGACGGGCATACTTTGACGAGTAAAAGTGATGCAGTTCAGTAATTAAAGTCTCTTTGACATTAATGCAACGTTTTGTCCAATTGAAAGTACAAAAGGTAGAAAATATGGTAAACAACTTACTAAAATACAAGGTAAGTTCCTTCCATCAGATTGTTTCAGAAACTTTCCATGGCCAGGAATTGCTTACCATTTCAGATCACCTACCTCACTTTCGTGTGTTAAACTTAATTTTCAAGTTTTCAAAGTTTTTACTTTGCTTTTAGAATTTTGATTGAAGCATGGACGGGTGTGTTTGTTTTCAAATACGTTGAGTCGTTTAGAGACAAAACAGAATTTGATGTATTTTGTTATAAAACTACATAAATGTGTAGCACATTCTTGCAATTTCATTCTATCAGAAAATGCCTGATCTCCCATCATTAAAATCTAGTCTTGAACGTTACTTTTCCGAGTACAAGAAGCTTAAGTATATTCAAGCGAAAATATTCTAAGACAAAAGCATACATGTACATGAAGCTTCATTAATTACATATTATACCAGTTTTTATTTTACAGCACTGTCATGTCAAAATCAGCACATGACAGCACTAGAAAGGACGGCCGGTCTGGAATACAATTCCTCATCAGTAGTGCTTTGACCAAAATTTTGAAACTAATTTTTTTAGATGTTGAAAAGATACCCAAAAGAACCAACATGTATTTTTTTCAAAATTAGATAAGAACTATGTTGCATGAGGGAGTAAACCTTAGTTTTTTTTAGGAAATTCAGATTTTAACTAGCAGCAAATTTAGAATATAGTTTATTTCTGACAATAATACACATAATACATAATTAATTAAAATTTCGTTTTACAACAATTCTTCTTTTTGGCTTCACGTTATTATATGTCATACATATTAGTTGAATTGTGGTTTATTGGTGAGATTATACTATGGATGGGATAAAGTACACCTTAGTAAATCACCTTGTTATTAACACATCATAATTTAACTCAGACCCTTACAAATTAATTAACTTTTCATGCAAAATGAGCGGAACGGATATGACCTACTAGCAACAGAACATTTATTCTTCATTTTATTGCTGCAAAAAACTACAAAAGACTACAAAAACATCCATTGAGCAAGTAGGCAAGTAGAACAGCATTTTTTCTAAGTAGACGACAGAATGAATTCGAAACAGGGGTTAAACTAGATCAAATTGTTATGCGGATTTAAACTACGCACCATGACCCAAATTCAGCAGACACACATTAATTTTTAATGCAGAACCGTGACCAGATCGACACGAAAGCCACTACAACCAAGGTGTAACACACACCTACATCTACACGAACTTGGATATACTTATCAATATAAACATAATTTAAAGAATTTTATGCTTAATTTCATTACAATAATGACTGCCTCGATAGCGCAATGGTAGAGGTCAACGGGAGGTCATGAGTTCGAACCCCCAGTCGGGTTATACACTAGACTTTAAAATCTGAGACAGCGCTTCCTCGCATGACGACTTGAATTAATAGTAGGACAGAGTATATACTGGTCCACCCGGTGCCAGGATAATGGAACTGGGGGAGTGGTTTTTTTGTCTGCGACGTACTGACTCTGTGAGGTACCACCTTAACGTAGCCGTGAGTGTGGGTTATTACAAGGGAGACCATAAAACACGCGTACACACCTCGCGCATACATGAACTTCTTTATAGATTAATCCTTGAAGATTAATTAATTTACACTAATATGATTGTTAAGTGAATTATGTATATTAATTTTTGAAATTATTAATTTTAATTTTATATACATATGAAAATCGTAGTAGGGTTCTGAATTACAATAGTCATGAATAATTTTAACATCAAATTAAATATTAACAGTTTTGAATCTAAAGACCTTCATTATTGAAACAATAGTGTAACTGCAACGATTTAATCGCCTTGTCAAATTCTCTAGAAATGAAAATTTTACTGGGTTCTTCCAGGAAATAAAGTAATATGTCAGTAAGACGGTATTTAAGATGTCGTCAACTGTCAAGCAGGATTCAGCTCCACAGGTTTACCTGTCAAGGAAAGTGTCATCGTCATGTAAAACAGAATTTTTTATTTAAAGCAAATTATGACCTGCACCAAAAACGTCTTTGGGTTATTCGTTAACAAAGTATATATTCATTGTGTTTATTATATATATATATATTTCAACGTCAAATTTAAACTAATGTGTCTTGAATGCATAATGTTACAGTCATTGTTCAACATTGTAATATATGCAATAAAACAGAACTATATAATCTATAAGCCGCTTAAGCCAATACACAAAACCTGTACAACATGGCAGACTCATTAGCATTTCTGATGCTATATTTGTAATTTTCTTAAATTCTTAAGTCCGTGAGTTTTAATTTTAGTTTCACATAGTTATCTAATGAGTGATATGAAGTGTCAGTTTTGAACTAAAATTACAAACAATAAAACTCAAAACTGTCGTCAACATATCAGACAGAATTCAGTCTGAATCATCAAGAATGGCACTGAATTAACCAACCCGAGAGACTAATAAAGTGTATACATCTATATTTTTATATGCAATAAAGATAACTATTGAATGAGGAATCGGTAGCTAATCCCGACCTCTCGATATCTTTTCAGTCATCATTCGACACTCAGTCACTCGGCACCCAAGCTTCAACCACCTTTTCGTAAGCTCGGTGTTAAACTTTTAACGGGTCTGTACTGTAGCTAGGTCGTTCTTGAAGATTGTACAAACAGTACGCAAGAAATAAGCAAAGTACAAATGGATTAAGGTAAATTGATTGATAATAATTATAAAACGACAGACTTTGAACAGACACCAAGCAAAAATAGCAAAATGGTCTCAAGTGGTATGGTTAAACTTTGTTTGCAGATCTCTCCATAAGTTATATCTCTATATCTTTTCAGCCATCATTCGACACTCAGTCACTCGGCACCAAAGCTTCGACCACCTTTTCGGTCGGTGTGAAACTTTCGACAGGCCTGTAGCTATGACATTCTGGAACATTGTACAAACAGTAAGCAAGAATATGAAAAGGTCCATTGACTGATAATAAAACGACAGACTTTGAACAGACATCCAGCAAAAAAGCAAAATGGTTTTAAGTGGTATGTGGTATGGTTCAACTTTGTTTGCAGAACCTTAACCATTTAAAACCAATGACCCTACAAATTGCAATTCACATGTTTTAACATTTAAAATCATAGGTACCAAAGTCTTATTAAACAAAACAGTAAACAGACAATAAACAATACGTATTGAAAAAAAACTTAATTGCAATTTGCAATGGTCAGAAATATACAAGAATTTCGAAAACATAAAATCTATAACATTTTTTTTTTCAAAAATAACACCCGTCCTTCACAGATATTTAACTTTGGGTTTTATCGTCATAAAGTTGTTGACATTGTAAAAGAAAATGAATAAGCCAAAAGACCATGAGTATCCTATTGGCTACTGTTTATGGACGAAAATTCTAGAAATGATAAACAAAACAACAAAAAACTGAAACAATCGTGACAATAGCACGAAGAGGACTTGCACATTTCCACTGTATCAAGGCAGCAAAAACAAATGCTACATTCCACAAATACAAAATATTGCAAATGTTTTTAAATACCAAAATAATGAATATTCTGGAAAGATGTTTTAAGCTTTTAATACCCTTATTAAATGATAAAGAATTTTCTAAAAACATCTGTGTACACTGAACGTGTCGACATAACTCTACAATGATTCATATACAATTATGTTTATATTTATTTGATATATATCATTTGTTTTCACATAGCATTATAAAATGTTGTTTACCGTTAAACAGACACAGGAAATATGCACATATTTAGATGCACATATTTCATTGTAAATACAAAGTTGTTTATTGTACCTTGTTACGTAACTGCAGCGCAGTGAGACGAGTAAAGACTACCGTCCAGTGTTTATAAACACAAAACAGACTAGGTTTGCACCAAACAAATCAAACGGGACAGAACTACGTAAAATCTTATTGCGCGAACTTACAGTGTATTGCGCGATTGTATATAACCCTTATTATAACTAAATAAATTCATTCCAAATAGGCTTACCTGCTGTATAATTAATGCTTAAGCGCAACGCACAGGCAAATTTTCTGCACCTTCACCTTAAGCTAGCAACGTCGCGATGTAAGTGAAGTATTCTTGACTGTGACGTTTAACACCATTACTTAACTCAACGCATTCAAAATAAGACTCCTTTGTGTGAACTTTGCCAAAAGCATTCAAATGCCAAGTCGTCTAATATTTCGAAAAAAAAAAATTATTGGCATATATTGTATGAATGAAATGCATGACTGTGGAAGAAATAGCAAATATACGTTTTATCCGTGTTACATGTGATATCATAATTTATTTGCTCATTTCAGATGTGGGATATTGCAAAACCAATACTGTATTTTATTTAAGACAAACAAGGAATGACCTTCTGTATCTATCTTCAATCATCTGATTTAATAGTTTTTGTAAAATATATTTGAAAATTTCAGTCGCTTTGTATATTAAAATGTGTTTGATAAAAAGAAGCTATTTTTCCAGCACATCTGAAATTTCGGTCACTTTGTATATTTGAATGTGTTTGAACAAGCTATTTTCTCAGTACGTCTGTTCTTGGTTTCTAAAATTAGGCTATAGATCCATCACTAAACAGATCAACTGGTCGAATACAATGTCTTGTCATAAAATATCGAACATTAAGGGTCGCTTAATGTCTTAATCAAAAACAAACACACTAGTCAATGCCCGAATCACAATCCAGAAGCATGGTCAAAACTTTGAAACTGACACATCCGGTTAAACACGAGAACTTCCACTGGGAAATTAAGACCGGAATAAGCACCCCTGTATAGTAAACCACACCTGTAACGTGCGTAAGCAAAATTGAGAGTGAAAGAAACATGGAAATGTGGGACGTCAAATACACCCAGACTATCCGGGACACAGAGATATTATACTTATCAACAATACTGTGATGGCGGCCATAAAACTTTTTGAGGGCCATGATAAACCTAGGCTTGCAATATTCATGGGTCAACAATTTATTTGTAAGCATCTTGCTCGGTTGTATAAAGTTTCCGTATTGGAAGTACAGTTTATCATTTGTCCGAGGAAGAACGACACTTTCTATATAATTCTGTTGCTTGGTATATCCACGCTGTGCATTATATTGATCACAGAGTAGATTACATGGAATCGAACAAGTTTTAACGAATGATGTAAGTTCACATGGATATATAGACCTCTGTTATGTTTATATGAAGAATTTTGGAAACATAACAATTCCAAACCAATGCTAGCTGTTTGTTCAAAATAAAAAAGTGTAAGTGGGAGTTCGTGGGATTAAATACTGACTGTGTCTGGCCCATACTTGGAAGTGTTCTTTCGCAAAGCATTCGGCATCACAGTAGGCGTGGCATAAAGAGCCTTGCTGTATAATGCCGTCAGCGCGAAACACTGGCAAAATGTTTAAACCTTTGTCTATAGCTGGCGTTGTCTCGATACACATGAAATATTGACTGGGACGTTAAAAACCAAAAAGCTGTTGTATTTGACAATCATGAGCCCGCGCAATCAAGAACCAAAGCGAACGAAATACGAGAATAACATAAAAACAAAATATATGCATTGTAAACGCAAAGCGAGGTCACTGATATATACTACTCCCAAACTTAACTTAGGATGGTGTTGAATAAAGCCCATAGTTATAATTGATATAATCTCCGTGTGCCGGAAACACGCAAATGTTTGTCCAGCTTTAGGTTGATTCACCTGTCAACAGAATCAGAATTGCTTAAAACACAAAATTGGGCTATTTTTATTTCAGGTCCTATAGTTGAGATTTGCGTCGAAGGCTCAGAATACATGATTTCCCTCGTGGTTGAATTCACGGTCATATGTTTTATGATTGATGAAGATGCACTTTATTTATAACCTGTATTCTATTTTTCTAAAGATCAGAGGTGTTCCTTAAATAGCAAGTTGAGACAGGTTCACCGAGCATTGTTTTAAACAATTAATCCTCTTGTCTGATTTATAACTTCATAGAGTCTATGCATATACAACTTTGGTTTACCTGAATAAGTCTGCCAGTTACTTAATCCAACCCCTCTATGAAATGTAAAATAGTTTTTGCATAGAAACACTTTTAGCTTGCCTAAATGTGCGAAATATTGTATGTTTTTGCATAAGCATCATTCCAGCTTGCTGAAAAGAACACATGGAGCAAAATTTGATTTAATGAAAATACCAAAATTCTAGGAACATATGTTTCAAGCATTAAGAACAACATTTAATTTTTGTTTAATTAAGACTAAATAATACAAATGACTTAACCCAACTTTTCTTTTGATGAATAATAACATTTTAGCTCTTTGTTTTGTTTTGTTTTAACCTAGCTTGGAATTCTTTCACAGGAACTAACTAGGCAACTAGACAGAGTAACGTTTTTATGACAGATATCACAATTTTAAAAGGCTAATGAACAGACTATTTTGCAATATTGTAAACAAATCATCAATACAAAACAACAAACAAGACCTTTGTAGTTTATGGGATCAAATATTAACAATTATTTCTGCCGAACGCGATTTACTGAATATTTCTTCAGTAGCGTCAATTGAGTTTCTTTTGGGATAACCTAGTACTGAGATTAAACTGTTCTCGCAAATGATTTCGACAGTTTTCAAAATATTACCAATAGCCGGTATTGTGTTTTTGACATTGTGATCCTTTTACACATCACATATATCGAATGGAACACTTGACGAATTCATGTGCGAGCAGAAAACCCAACATAAGTAACATCTACGATTACGTCTAGTTCACTGATTTACATTATTGATTGAAAAAAAATCAATTACATCAAATTCAATTTATTTCATGTTCTGCAATAAAACAAACACTTTTTCAAGTGTTCTCACTCCAGTGTTATAGAAGTTAACATACATTGTATATTGTCGTTTGTAAAATCTCATAAAACAGTTTCTCTCTTGTTATATATTTGGAATAAGTAAGAGACGTTTCATTCAAATTTTACATCAAAACCGTCTGGACAGGTTTAACCTTTGACCTCATGAATATATTATATAATATTATTATTTTATTAAAATTTATATTTCACACTTGTCTAGGGATAGTTACTGTAAGTTATTGTTTTTCATGCTCTACTTGTGTCAGTACAGACATACTATAAATGACTTTTACCAGTCTCTGAGGAATTGACTAATAAGTCATAATTAAGCAGACTTGTATATCCGGCCTTAGTTTTTATAATACTTTGCATAAAAATGGAACATCCCGTCAATTTGAATGACACGTAAATTTCTTAATTCATCTTTTTTTCTGAGAAAAAATGATATAAAAATATCCCCCAAAAGAATAACGTTTCCGAAGAAAAAATCCAATTCTTTTTTATATTGTTGCCATATGCATGTACATGTAAATATCTTCGTAATTTTAAGTAAGCATTGTTTATCATATGGTTTCTTTCTTGACCCATCAACACATACATTTATCTAGCCTGATTATACAGTCATATACATAAGCGGCTTTAGCATACATGTTTTTTCACTCCACGAAGCTTGTCTGTGACCAGAATAACTTAATGACATATACAGACTGTATGTTATCCTACAATTCTGCTTTCATTGCAAAGCTAGGTCGTCTAGTTATTTTCAATGGGCTACTTCTATGGAAATTAAAGATTTCACAATGACAGAAGAATAGAACAACATATCCAGCAAATCCGAACATAATTTGTTTTGCAAATTTAATTGTGAAGGAAAAATCAACAACGTTTTGTCATCGACTAAATATAGTGTTTGTATTCAGTAGTGTATATAATACCGGTAATTATGAGACAAAGATCAAGATATTATATCCTTATTTAATCTAATGGATGTGTATGTAAGATTGTAAAACACAACGCTATTTTTGGATTTATAAAACTTTCATTAATATATGTATATGATATATAGCGATTAAAGCTTTTCCTTATAAGATCTTAAGATTGGTTGGTCGGTTGGTTGGTTGGTTATTTTGCATATTGTTAAAAGTTACATCAGCATTGGAAAGTTATTGGCGTCAAACCAACTACATAATAATCTGATAGATACATTATTTTTAATGAGTAAGTTACAAGTGTGGAAGAGGATGACTTTAATTAAAAGCATCAACACATTTGCAAACATAGCAAACCACATGTCTTTCTTAATCACCATTGATCTGACCGACAATGTCGAGCTTGCTTAGATATGAGACGGGTTTGTTTAATTCTCATTTAAATAACAGCTATGGGCGAGGTCCCATCATACTACTTCACATAAACCCCAGTGCCAGTCCAAAATTTCTTTTCGTGTCGTCTTGTTTGGATGTGTCGAGTTTGTGGTTGTATTGGCTGTTGCAAAGTGTGTGGTTTTTAGTTACAATTGTACCTCTGTCTCACCTCAGCTCAAGAGAATTACCATGGTATTAGTGTTATTAGTAATTGGAAAAAGTCATTCTATAAAGCAAAGTTAAGATTTAAACCCAATCACCTGTACGACCACTTATGGCTTATCTAACTTCTATAGATACATGGTTTGTCCAAGTGTCTTCCATTGACAAAATATAGTGTACACAATCAGTAGTGAATAACATAATGTTGATAATCTATTGATCCAAAATTTAAAAGGTCACGATATACCTGTAAAGTTCAAGGGCAAATATGACAGTGACGATTAATCTATGAGCTGATGATGCACATGACATACATTGAAAACGACAATAACATTTATCACAACAGAATTTAATTGAAAAACTTCAAATGGAGTAAGAAATAATAGCAAATGGTATTGCTTGCATGCAACAATGATTCTTGTTGTCGTATCCTCTTTCTAATAATATTAAATCACCATTTAATTGGAATAATAATCATATACGCACAAAAAGAATACCTCTTGACCTCCTGATATCGATGTTTGAAGCAGCGGAATTTTATTATCACGGACACAATTCTAAATTTAACACTTGCTCTTGCATTTTGTATTATTTGAAGCCCAACAAGTCAATGCAAGTGTGTCGATTTTATTCAGTAATTAGAGGCAATACCATTCATAGCAGCATATTTTCTGCAAAATAGTAGAAACTGAGGCCCAATATCTTTAATTTTGCTGAATTTTGGTAACACAGACCCGCGGAAATCTCTGATGAAACACCAGTTAAATTAATTTGCTTTGTTGAAAAATAGATAAATAAAAAATAAATAAATAAATAAAGATTTAAATAAATAAATAAATAAATACCATCATTCAAAGTGTAAGAATAGTTGGTATTGAAATAAATGTACGTAGAGAATGGAATCGACAGTGAGGTCTACATTCTATAGGGTTCAAACAAGTTCTCTATTACATAACCTATATTTAATAATGTTCGTGAGTTGTGATACATGATCCCCAGAAATGAAATAAAGCATACTTACCATTTGAACGGCAGATTTGTTGTAGAATCCTTAATAAAAGGAATCAAAGTTATTGACTCAGATTTTAAATGCATGTGTGTTCAGATATATCTCACGATGATATGAAGTGTCCAACCTTAAACACAAAAATCACATTGCAATATTTGAAAGATAACTTAAATAGTTGACATTATTTAATATTTGTTGTTGTCCCGTGGTGGATCTCAGCTGACCTCAACGTAATGTGTATTGATGATATGTTATGGCTGATTTACAAACAGAATTACAAACAAACATTATACATAATTACATGATTAAATCGAGTTGCTTTGTCTCTCTATCACTTTGAAAAACGCATTTAAATCGCTCAATTGGCTTAACGAAAAACGACGGTAAATCCGTGTTTTAGTCAATTACTAAATGTGTATTTACTGGTTTTTATTTGTATATCTTCAATCAAGCTAGAAACGGTAAGCGGTTTTTGGTTTACTTCAAAAGTTATGTATTGGTCCATGGAACTTTTTTAATTGGCAGTCATGGCAAACAAAACTGTTTAACTTGATTTGGACGTGATGCCTCATGGCTCTATCCAGTACAAAAGTAGAGGTAGAAGTGTTTGAAGTTATTGAAGGTATATAGGTATTAAGCTAGTGTTTCATAAAGTAAGTGTTTGTGTTCTGTTTTTATGCGATATTTATGGACCTGACTTTCATTCTGTTGAAACTTTCTAAAATAAGTTTTAAACGTGTGCCCCGTTACACGAGAATCAGACAAACACGTTATTGAGTGTGAAAGATGACAAAAAACTAGTTATATAATTGCTAAAAGCAAAAAAATAGTGACTTGACGAAATATGTGAAACCATTATTACACGAAAAGCGATCATCAAGCCGTATTCTGAAGGGCAACAGTTAATTTAAGAACTGTTTCACAGAAATGCAAGCCAGATAAATACTTCAATTCTGCTTGTCTAGGTAAAATAAGATGAAAAGAAGGAAAATCAGACTGTCATTTTCGTTAAATTAAATACGATGAAGCAATTTAGAAAACTAAAACGTTTGTGAATACATTGCACATGTTCCTGTATCGAGCCATCATTACTTTTATCAATTATGTGTACGTAGAAATAATAAAATATTGTCAAATGGTATCAGAGATAATATTTATTCAGATTGTTCTCATTTAGTTATTTGATTGTATGACAATTTCTCTTGTAGCGATCCTAATGAATTCCCACAAAGTATATCAACTGTCATTAATAAGTCAAGATAGTGCGACATTTCAAATGACAAGATAACAAGCAATCAACAGTTACTAAAATTTACTCATAACATTGAAGACAAGACTGGTTATCAGCTGTTTGTGTACAGTTAGACAGTACAGATCTGTCTAAACTTTAATAACCTTACACTAACGAAGAAAGGAAGAAGTGCCGAAATCGACCTTTCGTTAGCTATATCTCGACAGCGTTTCGGCAGCTGCTATCAGTCTCGCGGAAGCTTTTTTTGACAGCTTTTAGATATTTGTTATCTTTCTCTCCGCGGTCTTTAGCCACTAGCTTACCGTATCTGGCCCACAGAAAAGACAATCCTAGACTCCATTTTGTTTGCTCAGTGTTAAACTTTGGACACACCTGTACTGCAGATAAACACGGCACATATATTGGTAACCTTTATTACATAAATCTAGATTGGGAAATAAATGCACCATGCATGGTAAAAAAATTACCAAGGCCAAAACCATAATGACTGCAGATACACGTTATAGACGTAATAAGTTATCTTAGCAGATAAATTAAGTATAGACAAGTTTTAACTCAAACAGCAACGTCGGTATGTTCACTGCTGATATTGTGTAATACACTTGAGATGTTTTTAGGTCAAATATATAACTTGATAAATGAAGCCTATTTTGGTCATAGCTCTATTGGCTTAATCTGTACATTGGTTAAAGATTTTTTTATTATGTCATATGGAACATATATTGATGACCCCCATCCCCTCTTCTCTCTGTCGTTATTTTTGTCTGTTTCCCTATTACATTGGTTTCCACAGAATAGCGGTTGCTTAGTTGAAATTATACCATATATATATTGTAAATAGCGAGTGTAGCTAGCTAAACAGGAGGTGTTTACCCTTCCGGAGTACCCGGCCTCACTTCCCTGGTGAAAGTTCAGGTGTCTAACCTGACTTGTCAATTTCAAAAGTTTTACTTTGCCTCTGGATTGTAATTCGGACATGGATATGTATGTTTGTTTTTGATTACACTAGTACACTGACAAATATCCTAAAAAGGAAGAAGATTGTAGTTATTTTAGAGGTAATATGTCAATGGAGTTCGCCAGCGAACCATATGATAAATAATATTTAACGTTTGTGCAGAACGTTTTTGAAAAGGCTTGCGTCGAAACTTCCCGGAATAATAACGGTAAATGTGAACTGAAGCGCTTCCATCTTCAATGGAAATAATCATTGCACAGAAACGTTATAGGGTATCACGTGGTACACTGGCGAACCCAAACTGTCAAGGTAGTTCTAGGATTTTCAAAACTGTGTTTTCTGTCGCAATTAGATATTATTGTCTTCGTACTGCTAAGATTTAGAACATGGGGGTCACATTTAATTATTTATAAACAAACATTCTTATGTTGCAGCAGTTCTTATCTCATCTTTGAAGTTAATTAAATCATTTTGGTTCGATTGACGTTAGAAAAAGTGAAAGCTTGTAAATATTAATTTTAATATACTTATTTCATATACGAAATGCCAATGTGTTTTAACAAATGTGGTCCTTAAATTGCCCCAAAAACACAGTGTAAAACTCTGAACCTTATTAACTTGTGCTATCCTAAAGGTGATTTATCAGATAGCTTACCGTATACTGAGAGTATTGAAGTATTTATTTCAAAATAATAAAAGATAAGGAAAATGTCAAGTAAAACCAGTCTTTAAATGTCATCCCAATGGAGGAATCGAGTACTATCTTAATCTTTAGCACATTTTGAACAGAATTTATGCAGAACCTTGTTAAATCTGAAGAGAAGACTGTTACAAAAGCATTCAAGTCCACATACAGATATATAGATTACGTAATCCTAAGTTTGGAGTGTGTGAATGCCGTCTATCCTAATTAGCTTGAAATAAAAGATCAAGCCTAGGCTTATAAGGGCCCTCAAAAAGTTTTATTTCTGTCATTACAGTATTATTGATATTGTCTCCGTGTCCAGAAATGCCCTGGATATATTTGATGTCCCATATTTCCATGTATCTTCCACTCAATTTTGATAAAAGACGAGGCGGGTGTAGCTGGCTAAACAGAAGATGCTTATCCTTCAAGAGCACCTGGTCTGATTTCCCTGGTGGAATTTGACGTATTCAACCTGGCTTTTCAGTTTCAAAGATTTTGCTTTGCTTCTGGATTTTAAATTGGATATGGATTAGCATGCTTGGTTTTGATTCCAATAGTGTGACATATGTGGTTTATATATAATGAAATCAAGTTCTACCTTGCTTCGGTTTACCAGTTACCTGTCAGAATATTGCCAATGCAGAAAAAGGTACTAGTATTTCGGAAAAATATGCAACTCAAAAATATAAATCATCTTCTACAAATTAAATGCTAATTTGAATAACAATGACCAGTCCAAAAATGCATGAATGAATATAAATGTATATCATTTAAATCAATAAGCAATATACAAACATGGAAACCTAATACGGGATGTTATTTAATTTATGCTAGTTTAAGATGAGCCGTAACTGAATCCTTTACAAACGTATGTGTATCTTAAATACATAATGTTTTACTTATAAGTGGTGTCAAGGGTAGATAACGAAATTTATATGACATTGTATAATGAAGGACAAAAATTTATTTAATACCATGACTTTGAGGTAAGAGTTAGACCCATGGCACCGAACATGAAATCCGACCCCAGCCTAATCAAGGACGTTCAACTTAAAAAAGTCAATGAAAAATGAAAAAAAAACCCACTCAGGTTCGAGTATAGTGTATACTATTAACTCTTCGCTTTCATTTGACTTACTGATTTTCTTTCAACCCTTGAATTTTTTACAACGTATAGGAACGATAACCCGTGTTTTGGTTTGTGAAACACTCGCTGTGTACTGTATATACACTCTTATTGAAGTCCAACGCCTAATGAAGCCCCGGGACTCCGTTAAATATTACATCACAAAACATATAATGAAGCAAAATGTTGTAACAATGTAAATGTTTATAACCAGTCTATAGTCGCGGTTATAACTGCTGACGTTGCGTTTTCTGCACACATAATAAGACATACATTGTATAAGAAGAACATTAGCGAGGAAAATAATTCGCGATTTTCACGGCGACTCTTGTCTTCTCAGCAAAAAAAAAAAAAAAAAAAAAAAAAAAAAAAACAAAAACAAAAACATTGTAATGTAAAATTTTGTTTAACAAAAGCTTCTACTTTGTAAAATAAACACACATATGTATGTAGTCAGTAAATTAAAGGCTTACTACACATGTATCCAGAAATCCTATACATGTATTACAAACGAAAGAACCAAAATAATGCATCTGAATAGCATATCATGTGTATGTACTATACGATAAGCAAGAAACCAAAATCATGGAAACGTTCGGCGGCGTAGAAGGACCAAAAGAAAAAAATACTAATTCGTTCGAACGATTTTGTTAAATCATTCTTACGAATTAGTATTTTTTTCATTTGGCCCTTCCACGCCGCCGTAGAAACGAGTTAAAAAAAAACCCCGGAGAATATCGATGATTTAAACTTGTACGTGCATTGTGATAAAATGTTTGCAATGGTTTTGTTGAATCTTAAATTCTTAATCGTATCTTAATAAATGAATAAATAAATAAATAAATAAATAAATAAATAAATAAATAAATAAATAAATAAATAAATATTCGTTGATTTCGCGTTCACATTTGCACGATTCTTTTTCTGTAAACCATATATCAATTTTAAGTTTGACCAAGTTGACATTTCGTTTTAAAACCTAATTGAGAGTGTCCAAAGTGCACGGTTATTTATAAAGAATGAATTTTGTTGACATTTATTCGGGAAATAATTTGGGCAATAGGATAAATAATTGTGTTGTAATGATATAAAAGTCCCTTTTATGCGGACAGTAATGCGTCTTTCATATGCAGATACAAATATATGCATTTTTACACCCATTTATTCTGACAAGATTTAAACACCTTTGAATTTATACATATAAAATAGCAATTTGTGGCTCCATATTTATGTTTTTAAGTTTAAACAATAAAGTATTTATACAGAAATAGCTAAAAATATGTATGTTTCACAAAAATATTAACTTATACTTTAAAACCACATCCATGCCAGATGTTCATTGGTAAAACAAGGCTTAATAAACGTATATATATTTAAGTCTTTTTATTACATTGAAGAATATCACTAGTTGTTTCGCTGTCGACATTACGTCAATGAGCATAAATGATTTTTTCTGTCATGATACGACGTAAAACAACAGTTGTAGGGTAAAATTAAAACATAACTACAGGAATGGCCAAAAAGGCAAAAGAAAAAAGAGGCTCAAAAAGAACCTAAAAGCTTGTATTTTATGGGCGGACATGACCGAGTGATACTGTCACTGGCTTTCGAAGTGAAGGGTTGTGGATTCAAACCTAGCCAGAGACTTGGGCATTTTCTAAGATGATTATTATCTCCTGCCTATACTTGAGCTGTAAAAAGCTACATACTAATATAGTCTTTCGGGTGAGACTCAAAACCGAGGTCTTGTGCCTCAGTGCGCGCTAAAGGCACCTCTGTAGAGTTCAAAATTGTGTAGGCCACCTGGGGTCGCTACAGAGGACGCTTACAACTAAAAAACAATTGTAACAGTCTGAGCAAAGTTAGTCAGATTTCATGTCATATTATCAATAAACATAATTTTGTTTGCTGAAACGACGTCAAACAACAATTATGTGGTCAAATGTGCTGAAGTTGAATTTTTATTAAAATAATGCAATCAAAATCAGTACATGGGAATAGTAACCAACAAATAGAGCGATTGTGGTTTAGCAAATGCATAACAATTGTTGAAATTAGAACACGAGACTACTGGTTTCGATAACTCTGACACAGGTGTTGATTAATTAAGAGAGCATCATAAATTAATGTGATGTGATGCATACATGTACATGTACTTCCGTTACAATTGTGCAGTTGTCTTTAAAACAGTAATGAATTATAATGAAAGTGCATATCCGCTGCAATAATTGTGCAATTGTCTTTAGGACTATAATGTATGTTAATTAAAGTGCAAACTGTATAGTTGTTTTATAAGTAGATGCATAAAATCATAAAATATAAGAAGTTTTTATTATCGTTATATAAGTGTAATAAATTGTAATGTCATGAGCTGGAACAGGTTACTATGTCATGTAAGGACGTTAAATTATATATGATACGACAAGGTGACCTTGTAGGTTTGTCTGTAGTCATCATCTTACCGATCAGTAATGAGTGATGGTGCAATATTTCGATGCTATATTTAATATACAAATGTGAGAATAAAATTCAGATTAAAACCAAGAAAGCAGTAAATTGTTGTTTACACAAACCCAATTTAAGTTTTTTTTGGAATTTTAGATATAGAGAAGATATGAAAAATTACCACCACCATCGCCGCCATCATAATCGTTATAATAACTGTACAATTTTTTTTTCACTTTATAAATAAAATTTGCAACGTTGTAAAAGTCATGTAAATATATCACGAAATACAGTAAAGTGCGTCAAGTTTGACCTGGCCGATTGATTATAACATTGGACTAATATATACACTGTATGATTTAAGTAAGACAGCATATTTCATTACCAAAACACCTGGTACCTTGTTTTACTATCCGCTATCTTTATATATTCGCATTGTATAGCTCCTAAATGACCGTCTGAATATTCAAATTAAAAAGTCAAACGGCCAGGTCAGACTTGACGCACTAGTAACAATATATGCAAAATCTATTGATTGTTTAAGACTGCCAGTCGACAACGTCGGTGCCAAGTGGTGGAAATGGACGGCGAGGTTAAGTATGGCGTATACAAATTTGTCTGCTCGGGTGGAATTATTCCAAGTCTTAAATAATGTAACGGGAATAATTCATTGAGATATAAAACATGTACATAATATCCAGCAAAATAAAAATAAAATCAAAAGTTGAAAAAAGTATCACAAATAAAGTACACCAATTGTCAGATACTAATGATTCACTAAAGAATTCCATACGCAGAAATCGAGGCCCGATCTGAAGGGTTATCTGTCCTTACATTAAAAGTCGCCCTATACTGACGATCTTAAATCTTAAAGTTTAACTGACATACTAGACCATGTTCGAATCACAATCCAGAAGCAAAGTAATAACTTTGAAACTGACAAGTCAGGTTAAACACGTGAACTTCCACCAGGGAAGTGAGGCCGGTGCTCCGTTTTCCATATTACATTATTGATGATATTAATAATAAATTGGTTTTCAGTTCTTTCCGATTTTGACTTTTAAATATATTTGCAATGACGTCATTAAAATTAAAATTGAATAAAGGGGTGCTATTTGAATGACGCACGGAGTTTCTAAGTGACGTATTTTCTAATTCGTTAATTAGCTTCTCTGTATGTCTTTTTTTATATTCCAGTCAACAATTGTTTGTCTCGTATTATCTCTTTATATTTCTCATAACTACATAAATTATTGGCAAAATAATAACGGCACCGTTATTGACTCACATTTCAAATAAGCATTGTTATTCTGCTATTCGAAGTAACAGTGATTTAACATCAAATATTAAAATATTTAATGTTGATTTTCTTCTCAGAAAATCATCTTTGATTGTTGTCTTGCTTCATGTTGGCAATTTTTCAGATGTTTCTATATAAGATGTATGATTTGAATGTAATAAAACCGTTCCTACCAATGGTTAGAAGTTATAACCTATACAACTTTCTGTCTTAGTTTGTCCGACTAATCAGACCACTAAACCCCCATTTTAATTTTTGACTTGTTGGAGGTTTGTGGTCTGACAGCTTCCATTGTTGAATTCTTGAAATTTCTGGCGAAAACGGCAGAAACGAAAACACGCGTCGATTACTTCTAGTATTTCCTTATCTCGCTCTTGCTGACAACATGGAACACTTCCTAAAACATTATTCTACAGATTCATGCTTAACTTTTAATTAAAATTCGTCGATATCGGTAGAAATACAAGGTTTTCCGATGTCTCTTCGGCTCTCTGTCACTTTCGCATCGTGAAGACATTACTAATCTGCATTGACCAATCAGATCGCATTTGGATGATGAAACTCGCAGTTCTATCTTTAGCAAGCACATGGCGATGTTTATTTACATGAGTAATTCACGTTATTAATGATGTTTTCACACGTATAACATATTTTATTTTTATAAATATCATGTGAAGACATGTGTACTACATCCAGTGAAGATTTTCCATCATTTTTCTCGTTTTTATCTAAATGAATTTTTTCTCAAATTGGGTAATTTACTATCATATCTCTCCTGAAATGCTGTCAAGTTTTGACCTATATTTTGTAGATCGTAGAGTTATAATTTTTTAAACCAGTTGTAATATATAAAGTTTAACACAAGAGTACTTGTTAGCAAGTCCATTAAAATTAATTCTCTTGTATTCATCCCGACCACACTGTAAATTTTGTCATAGGGTTTAGTTTTTAACTGTATTTTGCATGAACACACACACACACACACACATACACACACACACACACATATATATATATATATATATATATATATATATATATATATATATATATATATATACATAGATATGCTAAAAAATCCAAAATTACTGGAATAATATTTCCAGATACCAGAAAAAGATAAGAGGGGTAAAGAATATAAATTTTTATTTTTAAAATATATAGAGAAGATGCTACTCCATTTGAAAGTCTACATATAAATCTGTCAATTATATTTCTTAATATTTTGCATACATTTTAATGTTAACTTTTGTAAAGTATTTAAACGCCATGTAAATCACAGCGTAAAACACCATTAATAACGTGAATTACTCATGTAAATAAACATCGCCATGTGCTTTCTAAAGATAGAACTGCGAGTTTCACCATCCAAATGCAACACGCGATCTGATTGGTCAATGCAGATTAGTAATGTCTTCACGATGCGAAAGTGACAGAGAGCTGAAGAGACATCAGAAAACCTTGTATTTCTACCGATATCGACGAATTTTAATTAAAAGTTAAGCATGAATCGGTAGAATAATGTTTTAGGAAGTGTTCCATGTTGTCAGCAAGAACGAGGTAAGGAAATACTGAAAGTTATCGACGCGTGTTTTCGTTTCTGTCGTTTCGCCAGAAATTTCAAGAATTCAATAATGGAAGCTGTCGGACCACAAACCTCCAACAAGTCAAAAATTAAAATGGGGGTTTAGTGGTCTGATTAGTCGGACTATGTCTTAGTATGCTTTTAATATTTGAGAGCCTCCACACTGACTGGTAACACTTGGTATAATCGATAACTAGCCCATCTTCATAAAAATCTACACTATATAGATAGTACTTTGGTTAGAAGAGTAATAAAAGTTTCATCAAGAAATTAAAGGGCTCCATTTACTTTATTAAACCGAACATTAAACGTGTTCTCTTTTACCTTTTATTCTGACAATGTCTTGCCTTCTCGTTTTGATCTTGTTTAGTATGTTTTGGTGCTCTGTATATACGAACAGATGTAAGATTACTCTGTAGTTTCGTTGTAAATTTCGGTGCCTAGCAGTGAGCAATGCAATATTTTACGGCAATATATAATGGCTGTTGTTTTGAATTGTTTAATACCACGTGATTAGAAATCTACCAATGGCTCTGTGGGGTATAATTAAGGTGGATGGGTTCTAATTACCATCCCCTTTGTTTATCTGTCAAATTTTTCAAACATTTTTCTCTTATAGGTCGACAAAGATAAAGTGGCACATCCGGGCGGTTTAGTGTTTATAAACACAGTTTGTAAACACGGGTATAATTAGGAAGACCATCATTACCTAAAATTATTTAGCAGGAGCATATCTGTAGTTTTATTGTCCGATAATCATAGTGGGTTACAAAAAGCCATGCCTATATGTTTAGAGCCAATAAAGACTTATTGGATTTAATATATTTAATGTTTAATGTAAGAGCCATTATAATTGTTTAATGTAAGAGACATTATAATGCCTCTGCTTAGTTTTGAGTGGAAATGATTATAGCTGTGGCGGAAGTCGTAATCTTTAATAATTTTTTCCAAAAAAATGAGGGATGTGAAGTTATTGTTCATTTGATTGATTAAGGGAGCAATTCGTGTTTCTGCTGAGAAAAAATACGAAAACTACTAAAATTAAAATAAATTAAAAAGTGAAAAGAAGTGAGGATCGAACCATTAATTCTTTGTAGTAAATGAAGACCTATTGCTTGTTCCACTGAGCTACCTCGGCGATATAAACGAGAGGGTGTTAAATCGGATATATCAACTTACGAAGTCACACCCGTGTTTATAAATTGTATTTGTAAACACCAGGTTGCCCGGATGTGCCACTTCATCTTTGTCGACCTATACTAGCTTTATATTTGATTTTTTTTGTGTTTTTCATTCTTGACTTGTGTCGTCTTCTTGGTCGAATTGGTTGTTGTCCAGGACATGTTTTTCAGTTGCTTATTCTAAATGTACATGTATTCATTTTTCTCGCATATGTGACAGATTAATCTCACGGAATAGGTGGTACGATATTTTTTCCATATCGTACCCCGCGTGAGCGCGTGTAGGGTATCTCAGTATAACGGGGACTACTTTTTCAATAATAGCAAGGGGCGTAATTCATGATACAAGGGATATCATAATATATTAGCGCTATCTCCCTAACAACTGATTTCTATAATTTTTAATTCTGTTTTACTATTGTTTGTTATAAAAAGTATAATTTTGACTAATAAGTGTTAAAAAAAGAAAATGTATTTTGTTGTTGTTTGTTATCACGTAGGTCCACATTTCTAGATCTGCTCTGAGCGACACGTCATTGATAATGTTACAATATTACGTATTCATCCGCTAGCAAAATCTTTGTTTTGTAGTAGGAAACTTCAATGTCTTTGGGCTTCAAATAGAATCTATATGCTAGAAAAATAATCAATTACTCAATCCAGGCCGAGATAAGGAAATTCCAATCTCGTGGTCAGACATTTTCATCTCAAACTCGAGAGAACCTCGTTTGAGATGAAAATATCTGACCACTCGACTGGAATTTCCTTATCTCTCGGTCTGGAACTCGTTAATGATTCTCTTTATTTAAAATTAAACCTTTTAGGACAAACTGGATTTTTTAATCTAGTCGAGATAGATTGTTTTAAATGAATGCATAATGGATATTTATGTTTGAAAAGAGGCGAAAATAGAATGAAAGAGCAGATTGTTAAAATCGCTTTGTGTTCGCATGTGTTCTTCACATAGCGTATGAAACTACCTATAGAGTCCTTAACAATGTTTTCTTATCTGTCAAAAACAAACATACCAATCCATGTCCAAACCACAATGCAAAAGCAAAGTTAAAACTTTGGGAGTGGAAAGTTGAGTTCACCGGGGAAGTGAGGCCGGGCGCTCCGGAAGGGTAAGCACCTCCTGTTAAGCTAGCTACACCCGCCACGTGTAAAATCGAAATTTAGAATGGAAGGAACATGCGATTATGGGACGTCAAATATATCCAGAGACATTTTGGATATGAAGACATGGGACTTATCAATAATATTGTGATAACGACAATAAAAAATTTTGAGGGTCTGGATAACCCTTTGCTTGAAATATTCCCGCGCCAACATTTTCTTTTTATGAAATCCTGGAGTGGTTCAAACTAATAGTTCTATAACTGTAAATGTTAAGTACTGTACCATTTACATCTTTACGGCATGTCAGCAAACGGTCATCATTTTTTGAGCAATTGGTTTTGCCTCAATAACTGTATAAGTGTGTTGCTTTTAGACATTTCAGTTAGAGGGTTAAAAACGTGTAGCTTGTAACAGTTCAAAAGAAACGTTTATCTATGAAAAACTCATCCAGAAATTAATAATATACAATAATTCTAATGATACTAATATTTTTAATTTGATTTGATTAACAAAGACTGTGTTGCTCGTGTAATAGCGTTAATATGTAATATTTTGGAGACATCCATAATCAAAATAAACAAAGAAACCAATTAATGTCCGAATCACAATATAGAAGCAAAGTATATATATATATATATATATATATATATATATATATATATATATATATATATATATATATATATATATATATATATATATATATAAATTGAAACTGACAAGTTAAAGACGTGAACCTTCACCAGGAAAATGAGGCCTGGTGCTCTAGAAGGGCAAGCACGGGTTTTCCAAATGTTTGATGAATCAACCCTTGAATAGTTACCATGATAGGTAAAATATTATGTTGAAATATTACTTATTGAAAAATCTTATTATAATAAAATTAAACGTTCTAAAAATAAAAATATTTGATGAATCACGACACTGTTGCGTTGAGTTGAGTAATGACGTTTAACGTCCCAGTCAAGAATATTTCACTCATATCGAGACATCGCCAGCTATAGGCGAGAGTGCAGAAATTTAGCCTGTGCGTTGCACTGATGGCATTATACATAAGGGTCTTTTATCGTATCCCACCTTCCGTAACACGGGACCTCGTTCATCCGAAAGAACCGTGAATTTCATTTCGTAATACCGCGTGCTTGACGAAAGAACAGCCATTACCCACTTTCAAGTCTTGGGTCAGACCCGGTCGGGATTTGAATCAACGACCTCCCAATAACGGAGCGAGCACTCTACCAACTGAGCTACCGCAGTAATGAATCATTGTTGAGAATACATGTAAGTATTAACTTGAAGTCTGTTGAATTAAATGTTCATACGATCAACATTAAATATGACTCATGATCACGTATAAGGAAGGCCTATTCTATAACCATATAACTCACAATATAATATTCGAATTTTAAGTTTAAGAGGTATTTGATGTACCAGATCTAGACCCATACAAATGAGTAAAAGTTCCATTACGGTCTAACTATTAATATGGAAATGACATTTAAAGAGTTATAACTTCAGTGCCGTGCAAATCAAACTGGTTTAAACAAACAAGCATTACAAACACAGTTTTTTAGACTGTTTATATTTCGTTTTTTTAAAGATTCTATATTTTTAAATCCTGAAAGTATTTAAATCACCACTGCTTACGACATGATTGTCACTCCGATGAATGACGTCACACGTATAGACGGTCATCTTGTTATCTTGGGGGTGAATTTATAGACGAATCAAAAACAAACATACCAATCCATTGTCCAAATCACAATCCCAAAGCAAAGTAAATATTTTTAAACTGGCAAATTATAAAATTAATTTAAACACATAAACTTCTAAAAGGGAATTGAATTTTGATATATTCCATAGTTCGAAATTCAATTTTTATTACATGTGGCAGATGTAGTTATCCAATCAAGGATGCTTACCTTTCCGGAGCACCCGTTCTCACTTCCCTGGTGGAAGTTCACGAGTTTGACTTAATTTGCCTGTGTCAATTTTTATTTTACTTTTATTTTGGGGCTGTTATTTTGACGTGGATTTGTTTGATTTTTATGTGCAATTATAAATTTAATACTTGCTATCATGTTGAAAAGTGTAATGCTTACACCGGAGTTATGCCCTTGATGATGTATTACGCCGTATGTACAGAAGGGACCTTTATTCCCTAACATGCAACATATTCCCCGTTCAGAGATTATTCTTTTATTTGTAATCACGGGTGCGCTTAGGTATTTTCCGTTAAGATTAGATTCAAATAAAAAATACCAAACGTTTTATGGTGAATAGTATTTTCTTTGAAATTTTTATTATTCGCTGTTGCCACCAGTTGGCCATATAGTAATAATTTTCTATTTCCATAGAAAATTTAATAAAATTGGAAAAAATAGTGATATTTTTCACTTGTCTGTGTCTATTCGTAACAGTAAATTTGCAAGCGCACTCGCGATTATCGTAAACAGTATCTCGTTGCTCCATGCGTGTGTAGAAAGAGAAATAACTCTATTTATATTAAATACTTTGTCGTTGACGTGCTATTTTAATGTGTTAGACCAGAAATCCAAATATCCCACATTCAAAAGTAGTCCCATCTCGACCCATTCTATGACGTCATCTAACATCGTCAATATTATAAAGGTACATTGTAATTTGTCATCGAATACTTCCAAAAAATCTTGAAAATAAAGGCGTAATTAATTCTTTGTAAAAGAACTCTTATTACAGTTTTTCTTTTCATTAATATCTGTTTTGGTTGAAGGGACATTTAGAATTTTGATGGGGTCCAGGGAATAAAACACATCTTGAGTTTTTGCGCTAGTTTACGAAATCCAAAGGAAATGTCTAATGCGTTGCAGCAGCATCCGTATTTAGAACAGTGAAATAGATTGCATATATGTTTTCAAAGATATACTTCGCTTATCTGTTGCGTAAAAAGTAACACCCATACAACTTACCGACTCGGATGTAGTAAATATAGTTCACTGTGCTTATAAAAGAAAAGTGGCATTGAGTAAAATATTGATTTTGTCTTAAAGTGATGAAAAAGATGCTCATAGCTCTGCTTAGATAGCACAAAAAAAAAAAAAAAAAAAAAACACTCTCTGAAATCTAATTTTTTTCAACAGCTACTGTATAATTCCTACCACGGGACAAAAAGCCAGAGTGCGTACTTTTATACGAAATATTAGCTTTGAATAAATTGTAAAAATAAAACAACAAGCCGATTATATTTTCAGTTTTATTGAAGCTAAGGCTTAGAAATTAAACTCTTGAAATGATCAACGTTTTGATAAAATGTTTGCAAAATACTTTTCAAAATATAACTTTTACTTAATATAAGCAATTAAATATATTTATTTGTCTTCGTGTATTTGGGAATTGTGAGGTGAACTTATGCGAATGCTGCATTGGTATTGTCGGCGATTAACAAGATAGAAAGATCAAATGATTTTAACCTAAAATGTAAAGTCACATGCTGTGCCAGCAACAGGATGGGATGAAATTCAAGACTTTATATAAATCCATAAGTGTATTTTAGCACAATTTAATACATCAGTGAAAAATCTGTTTTTAGCGTTATAAGTCGCTCACTATTGTTTTAATTAAACATGGCGTTAATACATGGTTTAATTCAATTAAATATTCAAATAATCGGATTGTAGCGATGATCTTAAATGTTTATAATTGAGTAGTTTTTGAGCAAATTAACAGCAATTGTATCATTCATATTTCGATGCACTGTATGCAGTTTCCAAATAGACTTTATGAAGCCCGTAAAAGGGCCTGTCGGTTTCCGTTTTCTATACATCGGAACTCTTTTGTCAAGTACTGATTGGCTTCCGGTTGAGCATATCCAGTCAATGTACACTGCGTACTTTCAGGACAGGAGCATCTGCAAAAGAATAAAAAGACGAAACAATCAAATATAATTTCGTTAAAACACATTTAAGAATTGACTGTCATTTTTCCTGGTTCATCAAGTAATGAACCAGATTTTAAACCTAGCAAATCTGATGAACTGCGAAGAACCAGGAAAAATGACAGTCAATTCTTATATTTACAATTTATTCTTTCTTTACGAGAGCAAAATTGCAAATTCCGTTGAATGAAATAAATTCCAATGTTTTGAAAAAGAATTTTAACGGCGGACGTGACCTAAACATGGAACAGCTGTTCAGAAACATTAAGCCCCGCCCATTTGACGTCATGTCTGGAAGAAACAAAATAGGTCATCAATCTTGGATAATATTTCAAACAAATTTTATTTCAGTCAATGACAACAAATTACATATTCATATTTATGGTCAAGTTACAGTTATTGAAGGTAGAGCTTGTTAAAAAACTAGACTTAATAGACGAAATAGTGCTCGACATCTGGACTTGATGTTAACGAATTTTCGGACATTACAATACAGTTACAGTGTTAGCTAACCAAGAAACATTTGATACAACTTGATTTTATTTATATTCAGTTGCAATGAATAGTTAATTTTACTGTGATATAATTTGAACATTTCTAGATATACAATTTCTGACAGAGTAAGTGTCATTGACCTTTTGAGCTCGCTTGTCGAAAGTCGTTGGCTTTCTCCGGAAGCTAAGATTCCCTCACAAGTACTTAATAGATTCTATTATCTAAAAAAAATTATGTTTGAAGCGAAAACTATAAATTGATTGATTGAATGAGGTTTTACGTCCCAGTAAAAAATATTTCACTTATATCAAGACGCCACTAGCAATAGGTGAAGTTGCAAAAAGTGATCTTTGAAGTGCGCTCAGGGTATTGTGAAGGGATGGTTCTTTTACATGCCTTGCCTGCCGTGACACGTGACGTCGGTTTTACGGTCTTTTTCGAATGACACCGTGATTACTATTGATTCTTGTATGCATTCTATGACGTATCAGCGCTGATTTGATAATTTATTTAATATCCGTTGAGATATTTGAAGGTGATTTTGGACCTTTGTGATAATTGTTAATGTATCGATCAGCGTGGGATGGTATATCTAACTAAAGGATAATCCACAGGGAAGTTTACCGAAATACATTAATATCAGCTAAATTATCAACATCAAACATAATTATTTCCTAGGATTCTTATTGTGAATGAGTTTAAATAACGCATAACCATTGATATCTGAATCAACGGAATTCTAATGTCAATTATTAATAAAATCTGTTATTCCAAGAAAAGCTATTTTGGAATCACGTTTGTCAAAATTTTACATAAAGCTATTGAATGTACTCGATCAAAAGAGTATACCAGTAGATTTGTCATTCATGTACTTAAACAAAAAACTTTATTAACCATAGCAAATCAAAATATAAGACTTAAATGTTTGATTTATCCAATGATTGTTCAATGGAAAATTAAATATTTCCCGAATTTTGTAAAGATATTAGTTCCAATATACTAAGTAGTTGACTGTTTAGTACTCAAGCTCATGATTACCACTACGTTCGGTCAAGGGGTCGTGGTCTGTTTTTAATCTGCGTTTACATAAATAACACATTGCAAAAGCATTAGGTTCTAAATCTTCGCCTGTTGACATTAAAACATCCTCTAAATTGCGTGCGTTCACTAAATGTTCACATCAGTGGTTAAAATTAATTGTAGCTTAATAAGGTCAAACCAACCCGCTTATTAAATCCCAATGTGTTCCATAAGCGTACCTTAAAACTAGCAGGAGATGTAAATGCTATCACTTTACTTGCTACTTCAATGTTATTCTAACTTAAATACTATATTTAAAACTGAAAAACAGTTTAGTGGACAATTTCTATTATAATATTTCCAGGACATTATTTTATCTTGTTATCGTCAAAAGTACTATATTTAAAACTGAAAAACAGTTTAGTGGATAATTTCCATTATAATATTTACATGACATTCATTAATTTTCACAATTTTATTTTGTTATCGTCAAAAGATTTTAGCTTATTATTATGACGCATAAAAACCAGTAAAACCTTGAAAATTTCAATAAAAAGAGTTATTGTCCTATTTTCTATAAATAATTTATGTCTTTAAATAGTTTTAATTAAAAATAATGTTTTTTCTGTATTTGGTTATACTGATATTAATACCTTTTAAGTTGTTTATAGTAGGAAACTCCGGGATGTTAAGATGATTATATTGATTAAATACGCAAACAAAACTAAACATTCTTTGAAACGCTTCTTGAAATACTCATATTAATTTCTTAACTAAGTATTTGTATATTCATAAATGATCCCAATTCAGTAATTATTATAATTATATGTAATTATAAACTAAACTGATTCTTGGGAGCTAAATATCCCCTGCCACCAAAATTTATCGTTTTCCCTTGACCTTTCCGATATGACCTTGGTTCAAAGTCATGACACATCTTTGGACCATGAAGATTACGCATGTCAAGTTTTATGACAGTCGTCCAAAGCAGCTATGAGATATGACCTGGACACGATTTTACACGGACAGACGGACAGACAGACAGGTAGACATACCCTTTTTAAACTAGTTTGCGAGGGGTATAATAATTGATGGGCCAGATACACAGCTAGTATGATAAACACAATTGCCAACAATGCATGTATCTGGTTTATTTTGAACAGTTTGTCTCGTCTGTCACTATGCAAATCTCACGAAACTGAATTCCATTTCATAGTAAGCAGTTAGACACTCCTAGCCTTGCAAGCTTAACAGTATTATAGGCGATAAAAATGAAATTATAATGTACGTCGTTAACCTTCTCTAAACCCATGCGATAAAAGGCTTCAGAAGCAGAAGTGCCCAATAAATGGTCATATAGTGAATAACGTGTGTGGACGAATGAGTTGAGTAATGGTGTTTAACGTCCCAGTCAAGAATATTTCACTTATATCGATACGTCGCCAGCTATAGGCGAAGGTGCAGAAATTTTGCCTGTGCGTTGCGCTGATGGCATTATACAGCAGGGTTCTTTAGCGTACCAAGCCCACCGTGACACGGGACCTCGTTTATTTTAAGTTCCTGTCATATACCATTTTTTGAATTTAATTATAAAATACATTCAAAAAATGGTATATGACATTCCCATCCGAAAGAACCGTGACTTTTATTTCATAATGCCGAGTGCTTGGCAAAAGAACAGTCACTACCCACTTTTAAGTCTTGGGTTAGACCCGGTCGGAGATCGAACCCACGACCTCCCACTTACGGAGCGAGCACTCTACCAACTGAGCTACCGCAGTGGTTCTGTGGACGAATGGAATGGGAATGTAACAGACGTTGGCGTATAGGTTGCATTTGGTTTTGAATCAATGCATGATGAATGTTATTTTTCTAAGATGTACAAGAATACATTTTTCTCAATATAAAATACAGAGCAACGACCTCTCACGCACGAATAGGAAATGGAATTTCAATCCAGTAACTTAGTTTTGATCAAAAACATTGATTTTAATAAACGCTTTATTAAAAAAAATTAAAAATACAAATCCACGACTTTCCTCAGGGCAAAGAGGTCTTAGAAGTATAAAAATAAAACTATCGTGTTAAAATATTTGCCTTAAGTTTAAACATTGGAAGGGCGTTAAACCCAAGACAAGCAGCAAATGTTTGATGACTGGTTGTTCGTGGTAAGACTTTAAAGGTTAAAACATGTCCTTACATATGATGTTTCGGACAATGCCTTTATTGACATATAGGACCATGGATAGTAAAATTAATAAGGTATACTGTGTGTTGGTTTTAAGAATATTTTAAATATTTTGAAACGTCAGTAACCAAAATATGTATGACCCACCCTTCGTATTTATTATGTAATCAAAAAGAAACATACTTTAATTAGTGTTCATATCTCAATCCCAAAACAAAGTAAAAACTTTTGAAACTGACAAATTAGAATAAAAACGTCGACTTTCACCAGTGAAGTAAAGCAGGGTGCTCCAGAAGATGTAATCACTTCTTGTTTAGCTAAGTACATCCGCCACGTAGAGGGCGCGGTGGCCTAATGGATAAGACGTCAGTCTTCAAATCCAGGGTCTCTCACCGCTGTGAGTTCGAGTCCCGCTCGGACCACATGTGGGAAAGTGAATTTTCCTTGCTGTTGGCCTTTACTGATTCACCTGGTATCAGTATAATGGACTGGGGGAGTGGTACGCTTGTCTGCGGCGTACTGACTCTGTGAGCTAGCACGGTAAAGTCGCCCTGAGTGCGCGCTAGTACAAGGCAGACCATAAAACACACTCGCACTTCACATGCATACACAAAATTGTTCATAGATTAATCCATAGAGATTAATTAAATAGTTCTCGTCGCGAATAGCTGAAAAATTGCTGATGCGACGTTAAGCAACATTCAACCAACCAACCAACTACATCCGCCACGTGTGAAATCAACATTAAGAATGAAATGGACACGGTCTAAGGAATGTCAAATCTATCCAGGGTAATTGTTTGGTACGGAGGCAACATATTTAACAGCACTATTATGATGACGGCCATAAAACATTTTGAGGGCCCTAATAGAATCTTTTAAAAAGGTCTAGAAACCTCAAATTATTTTATTACCACTGTTTGACACTGGAACATAATATGAAACTTGAATTGTCTACCCAATGTTCACTTCAACATATCCCTATGGTAACATAACATAGTTATATCCAACCATATCCCTATGGTAACATAACATAGTTATATCCAACCATATCCCTATGGTAACATAACATAGTTATATCCAACCATATCCCTATGGTAACATAACATAATTATATCCAACCATATCCCTATGGTAACATAACATGGTTATATCCAACCATATCCCTATGGTAACATAACATGGTTATATCCAACCATATCCCTATGGTAACATAACATAGTTATATCCAACCATATCCCTATGGTAACATAACATAGTTATATCCAACCATATCCCTATGGTAACATAACATAGTTATATCCAACCATATCCCTATGGTAACATAACATGGTTATATCCAACCATATCCCTATGGTAACATAACATGGTTATATTCAATCATTTTGATCATTTTCATTCATCTTTATTCTGATTAGTGTAACAACGTATTTCCGTCCCAATGGTTATTGTGTAAATCTGCATAACGTTATAATAAAATGTTTTACAGATTTGCACCAAAATAAAACGCCGTGTCATGGAGTTTAACGTTACCTACGCGATTCATTTTACAATATTTACAATCACTGATTTTTTTCTAACATAGACCTATTGAAAAAGATAACGTTTAAATGTCAGTAAACTAGCATGACCTGTCAACTTCTCGCCAACCCTGATTTTGGTTTGGGTTGTTTATTGTGACGTCAAATAAGGCGGGGATAAATGCATTGAAGGGATGAATGACGTTGTTCCATTCAATGACAAAACTATCGGATGAGAAATGGAAACCAACATTTTGTATTATTGATGATTGCCTTTTTGCAAATTCTAAGCAGAAATATCGCCGATTTATAATGTAAATGCAATGTATAAGAAACTTCGTAATTTTAAGAGTATACTCCGTAAACCACAACAAATGGGGTTCGCCGCCGTACCACGTGATCAATACCTCTTAACGTTTGTGCGGAACATTTTGGAAAACGTCAACGTTACAAATTCTCGGAATAACGTCGTTTTTACGGGAAAGCGTCATATTGTGCGATTCCATGTCCATTGGAAACAAGCGTTTCACAGACACGTTAGAAGGTATCACGTGGTACAGCGGCGAACCTCATTGAACGTAATTTTCTAAATTAAGAATCGGAATTTAACGTACTAGATGTCTTGTACTTTCCAGTTTTCTATTGGTTTAAATAGTGTTAGTGTGTTGGTGTGTACATGCAGAAACTGATCATGAAGTACATGAAATACGCATCTGATATATAACATCTATTTACACTTGCAATATTTTGGCAAAGACGTTCGACGTAGTGGACGGATTATCTTAGAAATCATTTTAAGATGTTTCTGTCTCGTTAGGCGAGTTCTTTAATTTGATTACGTTTTATTCATCACTAATTAAAACTTGCAAGGCTTCAGAATAAAAAAAAATGGGGATTTTTGTGTGAAATGCCATAAAATATGTTATTTTGAAAATATATCAATTATTAACACTGGCGGTGCATAATTGACCTTGATTAGAAGCACAAAATGTGGTATTTATTGTATTTTAAGTAAATGACTTAAAATTGTTTTTGTTCATGACCGACATTATACTAAAGTAATGACAGTTGCTGTGAGCACATTAATCAGTTATTGATTCAAATCATGTGTTATTATTATTGTCACTGGCGTTTAGTCTAAAGAGATAGGCGCTAATAAGTTGTTTTATAATGAAATTGATTATTATATATCTAGATATAAAATTGAAATGGACAAACACAAGTTTTACCGTTCTAGATATATCTAATTGACTTACGTTTTTTCATAGAAAATCAAATAAATCTGAATAGAAATTGTCATGACAATATTCACTTAATTATACCTAGTCGTAACAGAAAATTTGCATGCGCATCCGCGATTGTCATAACGTATTTCTGTAGACAGGAAAATGTTGGCACAACGGGGATTTTACATGGTGAAAATGACGATGTTTACACCGGAAGTGATGTCCTTGGTGACGCTTTACGTCATATGCGCAACAGGGTCCGCCATTTGCCTGATTTTTCAACATGTTATATCTCTATAGCGCCAACGTTTTACTCTGTGCAGAAATATTCTACGCTAATCACGGATGCGCATTCAGATTTCCTATTACGACTAGGTACAATTAAGTTAATATGATTAATTTTTATTTAGATATATATTTGATTTTCTATAGCAAAGCATAACTTCACTGTCACAAACAGGCAGACTCTGACAGAAGACAAAATTAACGCAAGTTCAGTAAATTATGGTGAATATTTTGACAAAATAAAATGCGAAAAAAGAGTACTGACTTCATTGGGGGAAAATAACAGGTATTCAATCGTTCAAAATCGCTCATATTTGTTCACTACTCGTCTTAAACTTGAAAATTTTGTAAGAATGATACATTATCGACTTTGCGTTTGATCAATAGTTGCGCATGCGCTAATTTTTCCGGTTACTTTCGACCTGAAGCTAACAAAGAATTATGAAGGATTGAAACTTATTTCTTAAATAAAATATTGAAAGATCAAAGATATCAAATTATTCCTGTTATCATTAAAAAGTAGAAATTGAGAGGAATTTTATGGTATTTTTTAATCTGATATTTTTAAGAAATTTTTGGGGCTTTTTTAGTTTGAAATTTAAGAACTTTACAATATAGATAAAGAAGGAAATATGTTGACGTGGTTGCTTAAAACAGTCATATCAACAATTTTACTTTCATTTTCGAAAAAGT